>JAJQKJ010000395.1:0-55567 GCA_029574335.1 Rana kukunoris | reverse complement strand
CGCGCTCTATTTTTGTTTATATAGCGCAACAAATAAAAACCGCAGAGATGATCAAATATCCTCCAAAAGAAAGCTCTCTTTGTGGGAAAAAAAGGACGCCAAATTTGTTGGGAGCACACGTCGCACGACTGGGCAATTGTCTGTTAAAGCGCACAGTGCCGAATTGTAAAAACGCCTTGGGCATTTAGCAGCATATTGTCCGGGGCTTAAGTGGTTAAATAAACATCAACAATTTCAGTTTTGCCCCAACAGGCCGACCGCCCCCATGGGAAATGTGCCCGGCTGCTGAGCTCATTCCCCATCCCTGAAAGGGAACTGATTGACGGGCACGGAATTGACAGCCCTATAGGCAATTGATTGACACTGATAGGCACCACTTTTGACAGTACTGATGGCCCACCGATAGGCAAGGCCAATACTGGCAGCACTGGTTGGCACTGCTTGGTGGCACTGATTGGCAGCAATGATTGGTCAGCATTTACTGGCACTGATTGCCCGCATTGATCTGCAATGATAGGCAGCACTGATTGTCAGCACTGATAGGTGGCACTGGCAGCACTAATGGCCCTGATAGTCAACACTGACACCATCACCCCCCCCCCATACTGACACCATCATCATCCCCCCCCATACTGACACCATCACCCCCCCCCCATAATGACACCATCATCACCCCCCATACTGACACCATCATCATCCCATACTGACACCATCATCACCCGCCCCCATACTGACACCATCATCACCCCCCCCCCCCATACTGACACCCATCATCATCCCCCCCATACTGACACCATCATCACCCCCCCCCATACTGACACCATCTTCATCCCATACTGACACCATCATCACCCCCCCCCATACTGACACCATCATCACCCCCCCCATACTGACACCATCATCACCCCCCCCCGATACTGACACCATCATCATCCCCCCCATACTGACAAAAACACCTTCACCCCCCCATACTGACACCATCATCCCCCCATACTGACACCATCATCATCCCATACTGACACCATCATCACCCCCCCCCCCCACCATACCTGACCCAAATACCACCATCACCATCACCCCCCCATACTGACACCATCATCACCCCCCCATACTGACACCCATCACATCCCCCCCATACTGACACCATCATCACCCCCCATACTGACACCATCATCATCCCCCCCATACTGACACCATAAATCATCCCCCCCCATACTGACACACTCATCACCCCCCCCCATACTGACACATCATCATCCCACCCATACTGACATCATCATCATCCCCCCCATAACTGACATCATCATCATCTCCCCCATACTGACACCATCATTTCCCCATACTGACACCATCACCCCCCCCATACTGACACCATCATCATCCCCCCCATACTGACACCATCATCACCCCCCCCCCTTACTGACACCATCACACCCCCCCCCCCATACTGACACATCATCATCCCCCCCCCATGCTGACACATCATTATCCCACCCATACTGACATCATCATCATCTCCCCCCATACTGACACCATCACCCCCCCCATACTGACACCATCACCCCCCCCATACTGACACCATCATCATCCCCCCATACTGACACCATCATCCCCCCATACTGACACCATCATCCCCCCCATACTGACACCATCATCATCCCCCCCATACTGACACCATCATCATCCCCCCTTACTGACACCATCATCACCCCCCCCCCCCCATACTGACACCATCATCACCCCCCCATACTGACACCAATCATCACCCCCCCCCCATACTGACACCATCATCATCCCCCCATACTGACACCATCATCACCCCCATACTGACACCATCATCATCCCCCCCCATACTGACACCATATATATATCCCCCCCCCATACTGACACCATCATCACCCCATACTGACACCATCATCACCCCCCATACTGACACCTCACCCCACCCATACTGACACCATCATCATCCCCCCATACTGACACCATCACCCCCCCCCCCCATACTGACACCATAATCATCCCCCCCCATACTGACACATCATCATCCCACCCAAACTGACATCATCATCATCTCCCCCATACTGATACCATCACCCCCCCCCATACTGACACCATCATTCCCCCATACTGACACCATCACCCCCCCCTACTGACACCATCACCCCCCCCATACTGACACCATCATCATCCCCCCATAACTGCCACCATCATCCCCCCCCCATACTGACACCATCATCATCCCCCCATACTGACACCACACCCCCCCCCCCATACTGACACCATTACCCCCATATGACACCACATCACCCCCCCATACTGACACCATCACACCCCCCCATACTGACACCATCACCCCCCCCCCCATACTGACACCATCATCATCCCCCCACACTGACACCATCATCCCCCATACTGACACCATCACCCCCCCCCCATACTGACACCCATTACCCCCCATATTGACACCATCATCCCCCCCATACTGACACCCCCACCACCCCCCCCCCCATACTGACACCATTACCACCCATATTGACAACCATCATCCCCCCATACTGACAAACCATCATCACCCCCCCATACTGACACCAACCCCCTCATTTATCCCCCATAATGACACCATCATCACCCCCATACTGACACCATCATCATCCCCCCCATACTGACACCATCACCCCACCCATACTGACACTATCATCATCCCCCCCATACTGACACCATCACCCCCCCCCCATAACTGACACACCTTAATCATGACCCCCCCATACTGACACATGATCATCCCACCCATACTGACATCATCATCATCTCCCCCATACTGACACCATCACCCCCCCCCATACTGACACCATCATTCCCCATACTGACACCATCATCACCACCCCTATACTGACACCATCATCATCCCCCATACTGACACCATCATCATTCCCCCATACTGACACCATCACCCCCCCCATACTGACACCATCATTCCCCCATACTGACACCATCACCCCCCCCCATACTGACACCATCATCATCCCCCCATACTGACACCAGTCACCCCCCCCATACTGACACCATCATCCCCCCCATACTGACACCATCACCCCTCCCATACTGACACATCATCATACCCCATCCCCCCCATACTGACACCATCATCCCCCCATACTGACACATCACCATCACCCCCCCCCATACTGACACCATCACCCCCCCCATACTGACAACATCATCCCCCCCCATACTGACACCATCACCCCCCCCCATACTGACACCATCATCATCCCCCCATACTGACACCATCATCCCCCCATACTGACACCATCACCACCCCCCCCCCCTATTGACACCATCACCCCCCATACTGACACCATCATCATCCCCTATACTGACACCATCACCCCCCCATACTGACACCATCATCACCCCCCCATACTGACACCATCATTATCCCCCATTATGACACCATCATCACCCCCATACTGACACCATCATCATCCCCCCCATACTGACACCATCACCCCCCCTATGACACTATCATCATCCCCCCCATACTGACACCATCACCACCCCCCCCATACTGACACCATAATCATCCCCCCCCCCACACTGACACATGATCATCCCACCCATACTGACATCATCATCATCTCCCCCATACTGACACCATCACCCCCCCCCATACTGACACCATCATTTCCCCCCATACTGACACCATCACCCCCCCCCCCCTACTGACACCAATCATCACCTCCCCCCCCATACTGAACACCATCATCATTCCCCCCATACTGACACCATCACCCCCCCCCATACTGACACCATCATCATCCCCCCATACTGACACCATCATCCCCCCATACTGACACCATCACCCCCCCCCCCCCATACTGACACCATCACACCCCCCATACTGACACCATCACCCCCCCATACTGACACCATCATCCCCCCATACTGACACCATCACCCCCCCATACTGACACCATCATCATCCCCCCATACTGACACCATCATCCCCCCATACTGACACCATCACCCCCCCCCCATACTGACACCATCATCCCCCCCCATACTGACACCATCACCCCCCCATACTGACACCATCCATCACCCCCCCATACTGACACCATCACCCCCCCATACTGACACCCATCACCCCCCATACTGACACCATTATCCCCCCATATTGACACCATCATCCCCCCCCATACTGACACCATCACCCCCCATACTGACACCATCCCCCCCCCCCCCCATACTGACACCTCTTCACCCCCCCCCCATACTGACACCATCATCATCCCCCCCATACTGCCTCTGACAGGGATGGTGTTGGGGAGTCCCTGACAAGGACAGTGTTCGGGGACAATCACTTCCATACTCACACCACCCCCATACTCACACCACCACCCCCCTACTGACACCTCTTCACCCCCCCATACTGACACCACCACCCCCCATACTCACACCATCACCCCCCCATACTGACACCTCTTCACCCCCCCCACCTATTGACACCTCTTCACCCCCCCCATACTGACACCATCACCCCCCATACTGACACCATCACCCCCCCATACTGACACCATCACCCCCCCCATACTGACACCATCATCACCCCCCCCCCATACTGACACCTCTTCACCCCCCCCCATACTGACACCATCATCATCCCCCCCATACTGCCTCTGACAGGGATGGTGTTGGGGAGTCCCTGACAGGGACAGTGTTCGGGGGGCCCCTGTGATCTCTAATAACAGCTGTGATCCTGAGTGTGAAGGGATTTCTCTTCCATCAAACCACAAAGGGAGAAAATACTGACCGATCAATACAGGAGCCGGTACCCCCTCTCTATACCCCCCCCCCCCCCCATCCGGGCACCGGACCCGATCTCACTAGTAAGGTGAAGTAGCTCCGGATACTTACTATCTCTTCGATGAGAAAGCTGAGGGTGGCTGTAGTTTCCAAAGAATCCACAGGAGGGCACTGTGACAAGAGCGGCGAAAAGACGCTGCTTCCTTTTCCGAGTACACGGAAAAAGTGACGCAAGCGGCGATTACGCAGTCGGTATCACACTTCCGCCCGACCCCTCCGCCAATCAAACGAAACGTGACATCCGCGCAACCGCCCCTGCTGTACTGGGCGCGCGCAGGTCTCTCAGCCGCGATGTACACAGAGACAAGGAAGACAGAGAGATGGAGCGGCAATTCGGCTTCTTTCTCCCTCCAGCCTGCAGGTGGCAATAGGGAGCCGCTGTGGGGACAACTTACCACAGACCCTTCTTCTCTACTCATCACACAGCCCCCCTCTACTCCTCACCTCCCCCCCCCCATACTCTCTTCCCAGGTCTTTACACCTTCTGTGCCCATTATCAGGGGTTCTCACCATCCCTGTGCTGAGTTCTGTACACCCACTGTGCTCATTAGGAGGGACAATCACTTCCATACTCACACCACCCCCCCTCCACTCCCACCTCCCACTGACTCCTCTTCACCCCCCCATACTGACACCACCACCCCCATACGGACACCATCACCCCCCCATACTGACACCTCTTCACCCCCCCCCCCATATTGACACCTCTTCATCCCCCCCCATACTGACACCATCACCCCCCATACTGACACATCACCCCCCCCATACTGACACCATTACCCCCCATACTGACACCATCACCTCCCATACTGACACCATCACCCCCCCATACTGACACCATTACCCCCCATACTGACACCATCACGCCCAGAGGCGATTTGGTTTGCATGTGCCGCGCTATATAAGTTTCTCATTCATTCATCACCCCCCCCATACTGACACCATCATCCCCCCCCCATACTGACACCATCATCCCCCCCATACTGACACCATCATCCCCCCCATACTGACACCATCATCCCCCCCATACTGACACCATCATCCCCCTCCCATACTGACACATCTTTATCCCCCCCCCCATACTGACACCATCACCCCCAACATACTGACACCGTTACCCCCCCCCCCATACTGACACCATCATCCCCCCCATACTGACACCATCATCCCCCCCATACTGACACCATCACCCCCCATACTGACACCATTATCCCCCCATACTGACAACATACCCCCCCCCATACTGACACCACCACTCAACCCCCCCCATACTGACAACATCCCCACCCAGACCCCATACGGACACCATAACACCCCCATACTGACACCATTACCCCCCATACTGACACCATCACCCACCCCACCCCCCCCTAATCCCCCCCCGCCCCATACTGACACCATCACCCCCCCCCCATACTGACACATCCCCCCCCATACTGACACCTCTTTAATCCCCCTTCATAGATTCCCTATTATTATACTGACACCACCCCCCTCATACTGACTCCATTCACCCCCCCCCCCCCCATATCTGGACAACACTACCCCCCCCCCCACTACCCACGAAAGAACACGCCCATCACCCCCCCCCCCAACCTCATACTGACACCATCACCCCCCCCATACTGACATCCCCCCCCCCTTACTGTTACATTCACCACCACCCCCCCCATACTGACACCATCATCATTTCCATCCCATACTGACAATACACCACCCCCCCCCCCATCCACTGATACTGACATCCACCCCCCCTGTACTCCCACCCCCCCCATACGGACACCATCATCTCCCCCATACTGACACCCTTATTCATCCTCCCCCCATACTGACACTCCCCCCATACTGACACCATCATCTCCCCCATACTGACACCTCATCTCCCCATATTGACCACCCCCCCCCACCCCACTAACTGACACCATAACCCCCCCCCCAAAACTGACCTCCATCACCCCCCCCCCCCCCCCCACCCCCCCCCCCTTTCCCCCCATACTGACACCATCACCCCCCCCATACGGGACACCATCACCCCCCCCATACGGACACCATCAACCCACCCCCCATACTGACACCATCATCCCCCCCCCATCCTGACACCATCATCACCCCCCCATCCTGACACCATCATCACCCCCCCCCCCCCATACTCACACCATCATCACCCCCCCCATACTGACACCATCATCCCCCCCATACTGACACCATCATCCCCCCCTACTGACACCATCACCCCCCCCCATACTGACACCATCATCTCCCTCCCCCCCCATACTGACACCATCATCTCCCCCCATACTGGTTTTATGGCATTCTTATTATAATTGTTTTATTTTTCTAGTAATGGCAGTTATCTGCGTTTTTTTTTTTTTTTTATCGTGACTGCGACTTTTTTTGGGCTGTGTGTGACACGTCACTGATCGCCGCTTCCGATTACGGGAAGCTGTGATCTTTGTCCTGTCACTAGGAAGACTGAGGAAATGCCTTGTTTACATCAGCAATCCCCCCCTCCCGTTCTTCCTCTCCGTGATACGATCGCGGGTATCCCCCTGGACATCGAGTCTGCGGGACCTGTGATCGGAGTCACGGATCTCGCGGCGGGCATCCACAATGCCACTAAAGGTTCCTGTTTAAAAAATAAAAATAAAAAACATGTTCTACTTCCCTCCAGTGTGCGGCTCGTTAAAGCGGAGTTCCACCCAAAAATGGAACTTCCACTTATCCCACTCCTCACCCCCTTACATGCCACATTTGGGGGGGGGAGTGGGGGCTTCAGGAGGAGTGGGACTTCCTGTTCCACTTCCTCCTTCTGCCGAGGGGCTGGTTAGGCGATTAAGCTTAATCGCCTACAGCAGCCCTCCCTGTAGGCGATCGCCTGGGACACATGACAGGTCCCATGCGATCGCCTGTCCAATCAGCGGCGAGCCGCTCGCGCATGCGCAGTGGGTGCCCGGCCGTGAAGCGGAAGGCTGTCACGGCCGGGTGCCCACAGTTACGATGAGGACGCCGGCCAGGGAGGGGGGAGAGGAGCGGAGCCCCGGCCGGCGCGTCGCTGGAACGCTGGAGCAGGTAAGTGATTGTTCATTAAAAGCCAGCAGCTACACTTTTTGTAGCTGCTGACTTTTAATAAACATAAAACAAGGCTGGAACACCCCTTTAAGCACAGAGTGGCCCTGATCCTCCTCTTCTGAGGTCCCTCAGCATCAGCTAACCCCCTTCATGTGAAGTAATCTCCCAAGGGGGTTAGCTTGCGGGCGCGCTCCTGTGATGCAGCCATAGTCCCGACTGTATCACATGGCCCCGCCCCCTGGCGCGCAGCGTCATTGCATGTGATTGACAGAAGTGCGCGCCAATGGCCGCGCTGCTATCAATCTAGCCAATCGAAGGCCAGACTCCGAGGAGAAGAGGAGTCCGGGGGACACGCACAGCAGATTCGGAGCTCAGGTAAGTAAAATGGGGGGGCCGTCATTGCCAGTTTTTTTTTTTTTTCACCTTAATACATAGGGTGCATTACAGTGGAAAAAAACCTGAACCTTTACATCCCCTTTAACCACTTGCTGCCCGCCGCAGGCAGATATATGTCTGCAGCATGGCACGGGCAGGCAAAGGGACGTACAGGTATGTCCCCTTTAAAAAGGGGTTGTTTCAGGCGAGAGCTTGCCACGATCTCCGCGAGCGCGCCCGCGGGTCACGCAGACTCGATCGCCGCGGGAATACCCGCGATCATCTTATGGAGACATAGAACGGGGAGATGTCAGTGTAAACACAACATCTCCCCGTTCTGCCTAGTGACACTGATCATGTTCCCTGTTATCGGGAACAACGATCAGCGACGTGTCACAGCAAGCCACGCCCCCCTACAGTAAGAATCACTCCTTAGGGAACACTTAACCCCTACAGCGCCACCCAGTGGTTAACCCCTTCACTGACAGTTATATTTTCACAGTTATCTGTGAATTTTTAATAGCACTGATTGCTGTAAAAATGCCATTGGTCCCAAAAAACATGTCAAAAGTGTCCAATATGTCCGTCACAATGTCGCAATCACGATAAAAATCGCAGATCGCCGCCGTTACTAGTAAAAAAATAAATTAATAAAAATGCTATAAAACTTCCCCTATTTTATAGACGCTATAACTTTTGCTCAAACCGATCAATAAACGCTTATTGCGTTTTTTTTTACCAAAAATAGGTAGAAGAATACGGCCTAAACTGAGGAAAAAAATATATTATTTATATTTTTTTGGGGATATTTATTATAGCAAAAAATAAAAAATATTAATAATTGTTTTTCAAAATTGTCCCTCTATTTTTGTTTATAGCGCAAGAAATAAAAACCGCAGAGATGATCAAATACCACCAAAAGAAAGTTCTATTTGTGGGAAAAAAAGGACGTCAATTTCGTGAGCCACGTATCACGACCGCGCAATTGGCAGTTAAAGCGACGCAGTGCCGAATCACACAAAGTGGCCCGGTCGTTTAGCAACAAAATGGTCCGGGGCTGAAGTGGTTAAGAAAGGTAAGGGTAAGGTGAACATCACAGATTGGGGGGCGCTCATTACTAGATACATGAAAAGGTGACGGCCGACATTTAGGCTCCATGCACACTGAAGCTAATAAACTGAACTCTATGTTTGACAGGATGTGTTTTGATGTCCCGTGGGGGCGCGCAGTTCGGCGATCGGTGATGTGGGGTGTCAGTCTGACACCCTGCATCTCGGATCTCGGTAAAGCGCCTCCGCCAGACCAGCTGTGTCCAATCACGGCTGATCACATTGTCAACAGGAAGAGCCGTTGATCGGCTCTTCCTCACTCACGTCTGACAGACGCAAATAGAGATAAGCCGATCATCGGCTCTCCTGACAGGGGGGGGTTCGTGCTGATTGTTTATCAGCGCAGCCCCCCTCGAATGCCCACACTGGACCACCAGGGAAGGGGGCAACATGTGGATGGCCAGGTACATCCCCCATGGCCATCCACATGTAAAAAAAAAAAAAAAGCACAATAGATGCCAATCAGTGCCCACAAATGGACACTGACTGGCAACATGGGCACTGTCAAAAATTTGTAAATAAGTGATGCCCAGCAATGCCATCAGTGCCACCCTCGGTGTCCATCAGTGCCACCCCTCAGTGCCCATCCATGCCCAGTGCCCATCTGTGCCACCCATAAGTACCCGTCAGTGCCACCCATCAGTGCCGCCTATGAGTGCCCATAAGTGCCGCCTCATCTGTGCCCATCAGTGCTGCTATATCAGTGCCTGTAATTGAAGAAAAAAACGTACTTATTTACAAAAAAAAATACAGAAAAAAATGTCTTCTTCCAAATTTTCGGTCTTTTTTTAGTTGTTGCACAAAAAATAAATACCACCAAAAGAAAGCTCTATTTGTGGGAACGAAATTATAAAAAAATTGTTTGGGTACAGTGTTGCATGACCGCGCAATTGTCATTCAAAGTGCAACAGCGATGAAAGCTGAAAATCGGCCTGGGCAGGAAGGTGCATAAGTGCCCGGTATGGAAGAGGTTAAAAAAAAACTGCCCTTCTGAACCTTGTTCACCCCCTTGATGTTTTTAAGGCCGGGTTCACCTATGTGCTGGTTTCCCCACATCCAATTCGCACGACATGCGAGTGTGACCGGCTTTCAAGCTGCATTCACACCCGAGCGTTTCGTTTTCAGGCAGAAAGTCGTGCGTTTTTACAGCGATTTTTGCACAGGTCAAAAGGTCAGCAATGTAAAAGGAGAAAAACGCCTGTAATCTGCCCAAAAAGAGTGAGAGGCGGCAGGGGGTGGCATCTGTGTCAGCAGGCAAGCTGCTTTTGGTCCAAACCAGAAAGGATCATGGTGAATGCGCATGCTCTATGCCGGGCCGCCCACTACATGGAAATCTGTGATGTAAGGACGCCGTCCGGTCCGATCCGGATACAAACACAGGAGCTGTCACATGGGAGGGGAGACTCATAGTAGGCAAGTGGTGACCCTATAAAGATACCAGCCCAGGAGACTCTCATGGGGCCCCTACTGCAAGGTGACCAGATTTTTTAGCCACTTCCATACCGCGCCTGTTTTGGCACTTCTCTCCTACATGCAAAAATCATCATTTTTTTTGCTAGAAAATTACGCAGAACCCCCAGACATTATATATGTTTTTTTAGCAGACACCCTAGGAAATAAAATGGCGGTCATTGCAACTTTTTATCTTGCACAGTATTTGCACAATCATTTTTCAAACGCCTTTTTGGGGGAAAAAACGGTTTCACGAATTGAAAAATAACAAATCAGTAAAGTTAGCCCAATTTTTTGGTATAATGTGAAAGATGAAGTTACGCCGAGTAAATAGATACCTAACATGTCATACTTTACAATTGCGCACACTCACGGAATGGCGCCAAACTTCAGGTTTTAAAAATCTAACTTAGTTTTTTTTTTTTACAGGTTACCAGTTTAGAGTTACAGAGAAGTTCTAGTGCTAGAATTCTTGCTGGCGCTCTAACACATGCGGCGAGCTACCGGGGATAGGGGCATTTAACATTTTATTTTTTATTTTACTTAATTTATTTAATTTTTACACTTTTTTTACATTTTCTTTTATTCCTATTACAAGGAATGTAAACATCCCTTGTAATAGGAATGGTGTGTGACAGGTACTCTTTATGGAGAGATGCGGGGTCAATAAGACCCCACATCTCTCCTCCAGGCTGGAAAGAATGAGATCGTGAAAAAAAAAATCACAGATCTAATGCTTTCGGCTGCGATTGCGGCTGTTTACATTCCGGTACCCGGGCATGACTTCATCACATCGCGCCTCCAACGATCATAGAGATGACTGGTGACCATTTGGTCACCAGTCATCTCTATGCCTCCCATCCCAGATTGTTTCTCCGGGTCTCCGATGGCACGGGGGAGCCCGGAGAAGCACCGGATGGCGGAGGGGGGGGGGGACATCCCCCCCGCCGCCTATAAGAACGATCAAGAGGTGGAACTGCTGCTATGATTGTTCTTATGGTGCACAGAATTTCCGGCTGAAAAGATGGATATCTGAATGATGCCTCTAGGTGCAGGCATCTGTCAGATATCCCCACTGAAAGTCCAGGACGTCATATGACGTCCTTGGGCGGGAAGTCGTTAAAATGAAATCCGGGGAATTTTTTTTTTTATTATTACTAGTAGGGTTGTCCCGATACCACTTTTTTGAGACCGAATACAAGTACCAGTACTCGCCCATACCGATTAGCGATACTTTTTTTTAATGTCATGTGACAGTGGCAGTATTTTATTTAGTTTTTTAAAAAAAAATTTTTTTTACAGTGATTTCTTCTTCTTTGTTTTAGGGGAGGAGGGGGAGTGGATTGTCGGTGTGTTTTTTTATTTTTATTTACATTTTTATTATTTAAAAAAAAAAATGTGATTTATTGAAATTTTTTTCTTTTTTTAATCAGCCCTGTTGGGGGTCTTGGAGAGATATCAGGGGTCTTAACAGACATCTCCCCTATAAGAGAGAGAAAGGGACTAAGAACACAGATTCCCCAGTCCCTTTCTCTGCTTCCTCAGCTAAAATGAATGAAGAGAAGCTCCTCTCCATTCATAAACTGAAGCATCGTAATCACAGGTTACGATGTTTCAGTTATGTGAATGGACAGAGTCAGTGATCACTGACTCTGTTCATTCTAAAAAGGTAGTAGCGGGGTTTAGCGGCTCCTACCTCCACTCTCCATCCTGACAGATTGAGGGGGGAGAACAGCACAGAGGGGGAGAGCAGCGCGGAGGACAGAGGGGGACAGCACGGATAACGGAAGGGGACAGCACGGATAACAGAAGGGGACAGTACGGAGCATGGGGGGGACAGCACAGAGGGTGGAGGGGGACAGCATGGAGGGCAGAGGGGGACAACACGAAGGACGGAGGAAGACGGCACGGAGGACGGGAGAAGGGGAGGACGGAGGGGGACAGCACGGAGGACAGAGGAGACAGCATGGAGGGGAACAGCATGGAGTGCGGAGGGGGACAGCACGGAGGACAGAGGGGGACAGCACGGAGGACAGAGGGGGACAGCATGGAGGACGGAGGAAGACAGCACGGAGGACAGAGGGGGACAGCACAGAGGACAGAGGGGGACAGCACGGAGGACAGAGGGGGACAGCACGGAGGATGGGAGGGGACAGCACGGAGGGTGGAGGGGGACAGCGCAGAGGGCGGAGTGGGACAGCGCAGAGGGCGGAGGGGGACAGTGCAGAGGGCTGAGGGGGACAGCACTGAGGTCGGAGAGGTATAGCATGGAGGACGGAGTGGGACAGCGTGGAGGGGCACAGCGCGGAGGACGGAAGGGCTTTGGGGGGAGTTACAAGCATCGATCATCGATTTATAACTTTAACCAAAACAGCTGAAAAAGGGGGCAGATCAGTGCTTGCAACTCCCCTGCCACACCGATCACCCTGACTGCCCAGGTATCGGGTGAAGCATCGGAGCATTTCATATGTTCGGTATCGGTACTGATACTAGCATCGGTATCGGGACATCCCTAATTACTAGTAATAGCGGCAATCGGCGACTCATAGCTGGACTGCGATATCGCGGCGGACAAATGCAGCGAGCTTTCTATATTCTATGAACATGAGATGCCACGCAGGACTCAGGGTGAGTGTGAGATTATTATAGAAATCATTACGTCTTTTTATCACCCCCGGAGACCCAGTGAAAGAGACCATTAATCCCGCTTAATGCTCGTGTCCTTCTCATTATGAAAGCCCGTTAGGTAAGTGATATCACAATATTATAAATTAGCCGTACAGTAGCTACTGCCTGCATATCGCCAGAGTTGTGTGCGCCTTACAGGGGATCCGCAAATGGCGAAATTAAAGACTTTTCTGTAACACCAATCCATTCCTGGCATATGACGGTATTCATCAACTGTAATATTTTTCATGTGTAGGGTCAAGTATTTTTTTTTTTTCTTAAATTGTCATAGTGCAAAAAATTCAAACGCAATGGTTATTAAATACAACCCAAAGAAAGCTTTATCTGTAGGGAAAATAAATGACAGACATTTTATTTACGTACAGCTTTGGATGAGCGCACAATTGTCAGTTGAAGTAGGGCAGTGCTATATCGCAAAAAATGGCCTGGTCTTGAAGGGGGGAGTAAATCTTCCGAAGTTCAAGTGGTTAACTACTTGTCCACCGCCCACCGTCAAATGACGGCGGGCGGAGGACTCCATTATCCATTATCTTTTTAAAGCCGCGGGCGGGTGCGCGCACACGCGCGCGCACCCGCCGCTCTGCTGGGATCCCGGCGCGAGTGCCCGGCGGCAACGGTTGCCGCCGGGCACACGCGATTGCCCAGTAACTGAGCGGGGACGTGGAGCTCTGTATGTAAACACAGAGCTGCACGTCCCTGTCAGGGAGAGAGGAGACAGATTGTGTTCCTTGTACATAGGGACACAATCGGTCACCTCCCCCAGTCACCCCCCCCCCTACAGTTAGAACACTCATAGGACACACATTTAACCCCTTCCCCGCCCCTAGTGGTTAACCCCTTCACTGCCAGTCACATTTATACAGTAATCAATGCACATTTATAGCATTGTTCACTGTATAAATGTAAATGGTCCCAAAAATGTCAGAAAAGTGTCCGAAGTGTCCGCCATAACGTCGCAGTCCCAATAAAAAAATCGCAGATCGCCGCCATTAATAGTAAAAAAATAAAATAAAAAAAATAAAATAAACTATCCCCTATTTTGTAAACACTATAAATTTTGCGCAAACCAATCGATAAACGCTTATTGCATTTTTTTTTTACCAAAAATATGTAGAAGAATACGTATCGGCCTAAACTGAGGAAAAAAATATTTTTTTTATATATTTTTTGGGGATATTTATTATAGCAAAAAGTAAAAAATATTGCATTTTTTTCAAAATTGACGCTCTATTTTTGTTTATAGCGCAAAAAATAAAAACCGCAGAGGTGATCAAATACCACCAAAAGAAAGCTCTATTTGTGGGAAAAAAAGGACGCAAATTTTGTTTGGGAGCCACGTCGCACGACCGCGCAATTGTCAGTTAAAGCGACGAAGTGCCGGAAGCTTAAATTTTGAATGGGCAGGAAGGGGGTGTAGGTGCACAGTAGGCAAGTGGTTAAAGTTCTAGTTCAAGAAGTTTCAGATTTGTCCATTGGGTGGCAGCAGAGCACACAGCAGAGAGGATGAATTATTCTCTACTATTACTGCAACACTCAATCAGCGCAATCCCCCAAAAAATCCATATGTGCAAAAAATATATAAAACTATAGCAAAAAATAACCCAGTCACTGCTGGCACTAAACAAGTGGAATATCAGTCACTCTATACAAATGATACCTTTTTTTTATGTTATATGACTATTATCAGTCTTAATGAGAGGGCACACCTGGCACTGCCCAGGGGCCCTAGCTGCATGGGGTGCCCTGCACTTTCCCCAAAGCAGCTGGTCCTTGAGCCCATGCTGCCCCGTAATTGGGGGCCCCATGATGGCACTGAGAGTGATAGATACACTGGGGAGGCAGTCTGCCTCCTACCTACTTGATGTCTGTTTACCTGCACTGTCATCATTGTAGGGGCCCCAGAGCATGACTTTGCCTAGGGGCCCATAATGCTATTAAGACGGCCCTGCTAAGTTATTTTATTTCATTTTATGACAAAAGATAAGGTCCTTAAAAATGTATTTATGAGAAATGCGTTGACCTTGATCTTAATAATGTAAATTGTACATATCACGCAATGTTGTATTGAATAAATTTGAGAGACTTGCACTGAATCGTGTGAAAATATGTTTCTTTTTATGAACATGGTTTTAACACATAAATAAAAAAACACACAAAGTTTTGCGTCACATGTGTCATCTCTCATGTACCAGTAAAATCATTTTTTTCCTTTTTTTTCCTTCTGTTTGTATAATTTTAGGATGTGGTACACATTTATAATATGGTGGTGCTTTACATATGTTACTAGGACTAGTTTAAATAGCTGATCATTTTCTTAATGTCCGGTACACGCCATCTGATTATCGGACGAATGATCGTTCGTTTTTTTTTTTTTTGCATGCTAATCTCACATCGAATCTGATGAGTTTACTAAAGTCACGAAAATTCTCGTACGAATAAAAAAACGGAAGTGATGTCATGTGTTGTAATACATTTGTATTGCATTTTCGAAAGACAGCTGTGGTGATTAAACGAAAATTGTACGATCTGGCATCGTACAAAAAAAATTCTGTGCATGTCCAATAGAATAATAATTGGATGAACTGTCCTGATCAAGTCTCGAAAGCTCTGTACAAACAATCTGATTATCGTACAATCATTTCAAAAGCTGCATTTTTCGTACAATTTTCGGATCATGTGGCTTAAAAAACAGTACCAACCAACACTTATTTCTTCAGTTTTGGGTAGAGTGGGGAGGGGTTAGGACCTCTGTTAGGTTTTAGTGTTCTCATTGGATAGATTCCCTCTTGCTTTGTGTCCCTATACCAAAGAATGAGATGAACTGGTGTTTATACACCAGAGGCAACCAATCTGATTCTATCTTTCATCTTAAAAGCTTAAAGCGGAGTTCCACCCAAAAATGGAACTTCCGCTTATCCCACTCCTTACCCCCTTACATGCCACATTTGGCATGTAATTTTTTTGGGGGGGGGGGGAGTGGGGGCTTCAGGAGGAATGGGACTTCCTGTCCCACTTCCTGCTTCCGCCGAGGGGCTGGTTAACACCAGCCCCTCCCTGTAGGCGATCGCATGGGACACATGACAGGTCCCATGCGATCGCCTGTCCAATCAGCGACGAGCCGCGCGCGCATGCGCAGTGCGGCTCGCGCATGCGCAGTGGATGCCCGGCCGTGAAACCGAAGGCTGTCATGGCTGGGTGCCCATAGTTGGGATGGAGACGCCGGCCGGGGAGGGGGGGAGAGGAGCGGAGGCCCGGTCGGCGCGTCGCTGGAACGCAGGGGCAGGTAAGTGAGTGTTTATTAAAAGCCAGCAGCTACACTTTTAGTAGCTGCTGACTTTTAATAAACACCATTTTTGGCTGGAACACCCCTTTAACTGAACAAGCTGAAATTAGAACCTGATAAGTCAGTATGCCCAGCTGCTCCAGATTCTCTCTGCTCCATTTTTATTCCCCCCCACACACACACACACACACTAATTAAATACATTCTTTGCTAAACTGGCTTCAGTATTTGATTGGTTTCTATGGGTTACTGAACCATGCACACTGCCATTCTCTTTTCTACTGGCATATTTAACAAACGTGATTGTGTTGCTACATATTCATGTTTTCAGTAAAACTGTCAATTACCGAAACTGTTTTGTCTGGCTTATGCTCATTGTGGTTTCAGCATAGTCAAACAAGACAAAGCATTACTTCTTATAAAGTATACAATTATTTTCTTAATATGAAACATAAAGTAACACTGCCAGTGGATATTAAAATAAAACCGCAGGAGTTAAAATGCGCTTCTTAACTGCAAGAAAAGTCTATAGGACGCCTTACAGATGACTTACCAATGTTGCTTCTCCCGGTCCAATATAAATAAGCATGATATTAATAAAGTGAGCAATGAAAAAAAATAGGAAAATTGTTGAAAAGCCCTTTCATCTAAATATTTTTTTTTTTAAATTTAACCCAATGCAATTTCTATGCCACTTATGGGCTTGTCTTGAAAAAAAAAATTGTCACGGATTTCAAGGATAGGTACAATTACTGTATAGTCCATAAAAAAGGCATTAAGCACATAAAGACACTAAACCCTCAACAAATATATGGAACTCCTTAAACTGTCTTGCAGAAAACCTACGTTCATGGTAGACAAAAAAGGTAATATCTCCCCCTAGGTGGGACGTTAAACGCCAAACAAAGTGTTGAGGTATAAAATGGTTTAATAGAAACAGGTACACATAACGGCACTTAATAATAAAGGGATTTTTAAATACAGCTTACCTGTAAAATCCTTTTCTTGGAGTACATCACGGGACACAGAGCGGCATATTCATTACTATATGGGTTATATGGAGTACCTTCAGGTGTGGACACTGGCAATCTCAAACAGGAAGTCCCCTCCCTATATAACCCCCTCCCCTAGAGGGAGTCCCTCAGTTTTGTAGCAAGCAGTATGCCTCCCAAAAATGTTCCCCAAAAGAGGGGTGGGAGCTCTGTGTCCCGTGATGTACTCCAAGAAAAGGATTTTACAGGTAAGCTGTATTTAAAAATCCCTTTTTCTTTCTCGTACATTACGGGACACAGAGCGGCATATTCATTACTATATGGGATGTCCGAAAGCAATGCTTTAATGAGGGGAGGGAGACATCTTCTCAAAAGAGATTTAATTTAGAGGTATACTCAAATAATAATAATAATTCCAACTTAGTCAAGAAAAAAACTCCTTTTTTTTTTTTTTCTTTTACAACCAAGGGTGCCCTGATCCCGAGGATCTTAAACCGCAGCCTGTAGTACTGCCTGCCCAAAGGCTGAATCCGCATTCCTTCTCACGTCTAGTTGATAAAACTTTGTAAACGTGTGGACTGATGACCACGTCGCCGCCTTGCATATCTGAGCCATAGAGATCTGATGGTGTGCTGCCCAGGAGGCGCCCATGGCCCTGGTAGAATGGGCTTTTTACCGACAAAGGAGGAGGCAACCTCTTCAAACCGTAGGCCTGAATGATTAATTGTCTAATCCATCTCGAGATGGTGGATCTTTTGCAGCTGCCTGCCCTTCTTGGGGCCATCTGGTAGAACGAACAACACATCTGTTTTCCGGATCTTTTCTGTAGCTTTAAGATAGGCCTTCATGGCCCGGACAATATCCAAGGTATGCAGCAACCCCTCCTTTCTAGATGTGGGTTTCGGAAAGAAGGATGGAAGTACCAAATCCTGGTTCAAGTGAAAATTGGATATAAACTTTGGTAGAAAGGAAGGATGGGGCCGGAGAACTGCCCTGTCCTTATGTAGAACGAGATATGGTTCCTTACACGATAAGGCTGCCAACTCTGACACTCTCCTGGCCGAAACTATGGCGACCAAGAATACCAACTTTCTTGTCAGTAAAACTAAAGGAATCTCAGCCAACGGCTCAAAGGGTTGTTTCTGTAGAGTGGACAGGACAAGATTTAAGTCCCATGGACAAATTGGTGACTTGACAGGAGGATTAATACGCAAGACCCCCTGTATGAAGGTCTTTACCAGCAAATGGGTGGCCAGCGGCCTCTGAAACCACACTGACAGAGCTGAAATCTGTCCCTTGATTGTGCTTAAAGCCAGGCCTTTATCCACTCCTAGCTGGAGAAAACCTAACACCCTATCAATGGTATATTTGCGGGAATTCCATCTTTTGGATTCACACCAGCCTACGTAGTTCCTCCACACCCTGTAATAAATCACCCTGGAGGCCGGCTTTCTAGCCTAATCAGGGTAGGAATTACCTGCCTAGACAGACCTCTACCCCTGAGAATCAGGGATTCAGCCTCCAGGCCGTCAAATTTAGACGCTGTAATGTAGGGTGGAGGATCGGGCCTTGTGAGAGTAGGTCTGGTCGTAGAGGAAGAGTCCAAGGGTCTCCCACTGCCATCTTCAGGACTAGTGAGTACCATGTCCTCCGGGGCCAAGCTGGAGCTACTAGAATGACTGGCTTGTGCTCCACTCTGATCCTGCGCAACAGGCGAGGAAGTAACTGTAGCGGAGGGAATGCATATAGAAGTTTGAATTGATGCCAAGGGCAAACCAACGCATCGGTTCCGCAGGCCATAGGGTCCCTCGCTCGAGACACGAACCTGTCCAGTTTCTTGTTGAACCTGGATGCCATTATATCTACGTCTGGCATTCCCCACTTCTGGCAGATTGTCTGAAAGACCTGGGGATGCAGAGACCACTCCCCCGGCGACAGAATCTGGCGACTTAAGAAGTCTGCCTGCAGGTTGTCCACTCCGGGAATGAATATCGCCGAAATGCAGGGTACATGAACCTCTGCCCACTGAAAAATCAAGCTCACCTCCCTCTGAGCGGCCTGACTCCTGGTTCCCCCTTGGTGGTTTATGTATGCCCCCGCTGTGGCATTGTCTGACTGGATTCTCACCGGGGACCCCTGTAATCTGGAAGTCCATGCCAGGAGGGCTAGGCGAGCAGCTCTGATCTCCAAGACATTGATGGGTAGCTGCCTCTCTGCTTCCACCCAAGTTCCCTGGCGAGAGAACCCCTCCAAGACCGCCCCCCAGCCTGCCAGGCTGGTGTCTGTGGTAACTACCTTCCAGACAACGGGGCTGAAGGACCTTCCCTTTAGAAGATTCTGAGGGTTCAACCACCAGGCCAGGCTTTGTCGGACCTTTGATGATAGCGTCAAAGGGGACTCCAAGGCATGTGCTCTCTTGCCCCAGGCTGCTAGAATGGCTGCCTGTAGAACGCGAGTGTGGATCTGAGCGTATGGTACTGCCTCGAACGTGGCCACTAGCTTGCCTAGTAATCGCATACACAGGCGAATAGTTGGTTTTTTCTTTGCTTAGAACCAACTGAACCAACCCCTTGATAGCCTCGATCTTTACAAGGGGCAGGAACACCCTTTGCTGTTCTGTGTCTAACCTCATGCCGAGGTATTCCAACTGCTTTGTAGGCTGGAACGCTGACTTTTCCCGGTTTAGGACCCAGCCGAACCTTTCAAGGTACTGAACCGTGAGGTTTACTGCCTGTTGCAGACACGGCCGTGAGTGATCTATGATTAAAAGGTCGTCCAAGTATGCTAGGACTGTGACCCCTTGGATCCCTAGATTGGCCAAAACTGGGGCTAGGATCTTCGTGAATACCCGGGGGGCCGTGGCTAGCCCGAAGGGGAGCGCCCTGAATTGGAAGTGTCGCTGCCCCACTGCGAAGCGTAAAAATCTTTGATGCGACTGAAAGATTGGTACATGAAGGTAAGCATCCTTTATGTCTATGGAAGCCAGAAAATCGTCCCTCTGGAGCGTGGCGACTGCTGACCGGATGGATTCCATCCGGAAGGAACGAACCCTTAGGTAAACGTTTTAACTCTTTAGGTCCAAGATTGGCCTGACATCGCCGTTGGGCTTTGGTATGACAAAGAGATTGGAATAGAAACCTAGCCCCTGCTCTTGGGCTGGCACCTCTATTATCACGTCCTGGTAAAGCAGGTGATCCAAAGCTGCCAGCATCGAGGCCTTCTTTGCTGGATCCTTTGGTAGCCTTGACTCTTGAAAATGAGGCGGAGGAAAGTTTAGAAACTCCAGTCTGTAGCCTGTGGTTACAGACGCCCGGACCCATTTGTCGGGGATCTTGGCTTCCCAAACTTCTGAGAAGAAACAAAGCCTTCCCCCCACCCGCGAGAGTGGGGGCGCCCCTTCATAAGGCAGACTTAGGGGCTGGTTTTGTCGGCTTGCGATACCATGGTCTCTTACCCCCAGGGGCCTGTCCCTGCGATCTACTGTTAAAGTTGAATCGCGCAGGCGGCCGTCGATACTGCCTGGAATTTGAGGGCCCTGAGACAGGAAAGAGCTGCCTTTTAAATGTAGGACCCCGGAATGTCTTTTTGACTGGTAAAAGGGTACTTTTGCCACTTGAAATAGTCTGAATGTATTTATCCAGATCCTCTCCGAAGAGTCGTCCTCCATGGAAGGGAAACCCTGCCAGAAGCTTTTTGCATGGGGCTCCGCCGCCCAGTTCTTCAACCATAAGAGCCTTCTCATGTGCACCAAAAATAGTGATAAACGAGAGGCCTGCTGGATGGAATCCTTTATAGCATCTACCGCAAAACACAGAGCTCTGGGAATGTCAGAAAACTCTTCTGCCTGTTGGGTAGGCATGTCTTTTAGCATTTCTTTTGTCTGGTCCTTTAACGCCTGACAAACTCCAATTGCAGCCACAGCTGGCTGTACCACTGCTCCTGCCGTAGCAAAGGATGCTTTTAAAAGTGTCTCTAACCGTTTATCAACCGGATCTTTAAACATTTGTATGTTTTCCACCGGGCAAGTTAGTGATTTATTCACACATGAGATGGCTGCATCCACCACTGGGAGCTTCCACCTCTTCGAGAATTTTTCCTCTATAGGGTAAATGACCACAAATCTCTTCGGCGGCAGAAAAATCCTGTCCGGTCGTACCCAATCCTGAAAGATCAATTCCTCCAAGAGAGGATGGACCGGAAAAACTGCGTTGCTCAAAGGAGCTTTCAAAGAGCCCAGAGAGGATACCGCAGGAACCTGAGGCTCTGGCAATGGTAAATTAAATGCCGAGCGGACCATGTCCGTCAAAGACTGCACCCACAGTCTCTCTGTCTGGGAGTCTGAAAATGGTTCCTCAGAGGTAGATCCCTCAATCCCTGAACCCTCTTGGTTCAGGTCTAGTTGATCCTCCTGCGATTCCAATTCCTCCGGAGAGAGAATTTCAGCATCTGAGGATACACCTTTTGGTGATGGGGATCTAGCCCGTTTCTTGCCAGGAATAGATCTAGCGATCAACGCTGCTAATCTCTCTTCTAGCCCCCCTAGGGATACAGCTAGCATCTCCTCTGTGATAAACACAGGGCTGGGCTGATCTGGCCAGCCTCAGCACCAGACCCCCCCAATGGCTCATCCAAGGCGACCTTCATGGGAATAAGCTGCGGGGAAAGTATCGGCATATCATCAGAATCAGAGGGGGAACCCCTTTGTTTTTTGGTTTTTTTTGTACCCTTTGACCCCGAACCTTTGGAAGCCATAATACAAAATCGAGGGACTCTGCCTACAACAGCAGACTGTAGTGGCCAGGAGTACAAAACTAGGGTTTAGGGGACAATAGATCACTAATGCCCAAAAACTGATGGGGCCCCGTATGTTTTCTTTTTTTTTTTTTTTCTAAATATATAAGTCTTTTTTTTAAAACATACAGCGACCCCAAACTTAGTTTGCCAGCCTCCAACCTGTTGCAAAAAGGGGGATTTTTTGGCTTAACAGAAAAGCATTGGAACCAAGTCCAGCATGTACTACCCCTCTTCCGCCACCGGGAGTCACTGTTCTGCCGCTCTGCGTCCTCTCCCTTTCAGATCAGCCTCAGACTGAGCACTGACTATAGCCTGCTGATCTATAACAGCACACAAGGCGCGCCCCTGATGACGCTGCAGGCACGCCCCCCCCCCGCCCTCCCCTCCGAACGGCGCGAAAAACGTCTATAAGACGTGCGCGCGCACGCGCGCGCGTATGCCTGAGCAGGAAATACATGGAGGAGCCGCGCTGCTGGAGACCCAGGACTGCAGTACCAGGCGGCAGAACCAAACCCCCGGCCAGGTAGGACTCTCCAAGAGGCCCCATAGGGGTCCTTACTAGCCCTAGGAAGAAAGCAGCAGGTAGCTAGCAAACACAATTGTTTCTTAGACAGGGGAACCTAGTGGGGACCCCCGATGGGGGTTACCTTCCTACTACTCAAATGAGATAGCAGCAAACACATTGTTTCTTAGCCATAAACTGTAGATGATTTATCATCCTCTCTACTCAGACATAGTGAGCAAGGTTGCCAATGCAGAGCATACTTAGGCTACCCCCCCTTTTAGGTTACCCCGGAGAGCCTGCTGTCGAACCAAGTCCCGCAGGCTCCCCTCTTACCTGCTCCATGCTGCAGGATGTTTGTCTAGCAAAACGATCCAATCTTCTCCCATCTCCGTGGGTAGCGTAATAGACCTTCAGGCCCTGGGGTCCTATGAAGGTACCCACTGTCCTGGACCTATATAGCACCCTGGCAAACAGGAACTTATGGTCTTTACGAACTCCAAGTCCTGGGCCCAGGGTCCAGCCCTCCAAAGAGGAGCATTATAGGCAAAACCCCCCCACGGTTTGGGGCCCGGGTACTGTCCACTTTGGCACTGAGGCTCCTTGGACAGATCCGGTTAGCCCGCCCTTAATCCCAAGGATGTGGAGCAAAGCTATTCCGTGACCAACACCTAAGACACTGGCGAAAAAACTGAGGGACTCCCTCTAGGGGAGGGGGTTATATAGGGAGGGGACTTCCTGTTTGAGATTGCCAGTGTCCACACCTGAAGGTACTCCATATAACCCATATAGTAATGAATATGCCGCTCTGTGTCCCGTGATGTACGAGAAAGAAAATAATACACACAACAAGCACCTAGTGTACATATAAAAAACAACAAATATACAGATACAAAACAGTAAAACAGCACATATGCCACAAAAAGTGGCAGATAGACACAAAACTCCCCTAGTTGATGATTCATAAATGCCTGACGCATTTCTGAAAATAGACCGTCATCAGGGGCCACAGATGAGTAGTACAATCGTTGTTCTTTTTTACACAGAGCAATATGAAATGAATGGGCTCAGGGCCTTCACAGGCACCTGTACATTGGGGAAAACGCCATTTCTTGATCCTCTCTTTTTGGACCTAGAGAGCCAGTGGGTCTATTAAGACTCCAACAAGGATCTAGAGCACTTTGGACTGGGATTTGGGCAGGACGCACCGGAAGGCCCTGGGCCCATTCATTCCATATCCCTCTGTGTAAAAAAGAACCACTATTGTACTACTCTTCATCTGTGGCCCCTGATGACGGTCTATTTCCAGAAATGCGTCAGGCATTTATGAATCATCAACTAGGAGAGTTTTTTGTCTATCTGACACTTTTTGTGGCATATGTGCTGTTTTACTGTTTTGTATCTGTATATTTGTTTTTTTTTTATGTACACTAGGTGCTTGTTGTGTGTATTATTATTATTAAGTGCCATTATGTGTACCTGTTTCTATTAAACCATTTTATACCTCAACACTTTGTTTAGCCTTTAAAGTCCCACTTAGGGGGAGATATTCCCTTTTTTGTCTATTGTCCTAGGGATGTGGCCAATACAATTGTTTGATATGAGTCAGTGAACACCTCCTCTCTTCCTACGTTCATTGTAGTGCCAGTGCCAATGTTTCCTTGCTTTGGGATCTTATGAGCTGAGTATGGGGAAGACCAAGTCTGGCTCGAAGAATAATGGCCAGACTGCATTTTCAAATTAGCTTTTGCCCTGGATTGCACTGGTGCAATTTGACATGTCAAATCGCATGTCAAATTGGCGGAATTTGCCAGCAATGACACCGTCCTAATTGTTGCAATGCCGCATCTGGGGCACTGCACTGATTTCAAAAAGTAGTTTCTGTACTACTTTTTGCGATTTTGACCTGCAAAGATGTCTCTAAAATCGCGTCCGCAATCTTCATTCCCACAGCCCAGTGTGAACCTGGTTTCAAAGGTTTGGGTTCTCATAATAGTCTCTTGAATTGACAATTGGTGGATATGGATTCTAAAAATGCACTTTTTTTATTTGGAAGAAAAGTTTAAAACTGCTGTCAAGCTTTAATTTTTGCCAACTGTGTCCCACTAGGGAGATTTCTCTTCAGTTCCTGTTCATTAAACACAGCAGGAATGGAGAGATTTCCTCAAAGTGAGGCAAATCCCCTCTTAGGCCGCGTACACACGAGAAGTTCGCTGGGATCCATATTCTGCCGAGAAGCTCGATCGTGTGTACACTTTCGTCGAGCGTCCCGTCGGAAAGCTCGTCGAGCCAAAATAGAGAGCAGGTTCTCTATTTGCTCGATGGGCCATCGGGACTAATGGCTCGACGCCTTTTTCGACAGCCTGGTCGACGAACTCGATTCGACGCATGCGCGGAAGTAATTTACTTCCTGGTGCGGTGACGTGGCGGCGTCAACGTCACCGCCACGTCATCGCGCTGTCTGCTGGTGGGGATTTTGGTTTGATCGTGTGTACAGCGATCAAACCAAAACGGCCAGCAGACAAAATCTGTTCAAATCGGTCGGTCCGACCGATTTGAACAGATTCATTTGCTCGTGTGTACGGGGCCTTAGTGAGAGTGGTCACCAGAACAAATAAAAAGTAAATGTCTCTCATGTGGAACTATGGGCACTGTTATAGGATAGAATGTTTGGTCCTTCGCGCAATCAAGTGAATCAATCTAATCTAAATGATTTTGTGGGAAAATTGCTGCTAGATCTAAAGTGTATACAGTACACAAAAATTGGTAATAAATAAAAAAGTGATCAGCGCAACGTTCAAATAGTAAAAAAATCACATGTATTTGCTAAACTGACTAATAAATCATACGCAAATATCTACTGTGCAAAATGAGAAATAATCAAACTGTGCAAAATAAACAAAATGTCAAAATAAGAGCCGGTTCACACAGCCGCGGCACGACTTTGTGGTCGACTCTGCAAGTCGTCCTGAAGACGACTTCAGAGGCGAACTGCAAAACGACTTCTGTATCGAAGTCAATGCAGATTCAGCCCCCTGATGAGTCGCCCAAGTGTGAACCGGCCATAACTCTGATAAGAAAAGAGCTGAAATAGCGTCAACCATATCTTATGTAAACAAATAAATAAAGTGCTGAAGTGACTGTGATGAACTTAGTGTCAAAAACAGTGTCTTCTATAGGAAATCTTCGTGACTACCACTCAATGCTCTCTGGACTCTTACCTCAGTAAAGCCGTGTACACACGATTGGTCAAACCGATGAGAACGGTCTGATGGACCGTTTTCATCGGACCAAACTGATCGTGTGTGGGCGCCATTGGTTATTTATCCATCGGTTAAAAAAAAGCAAACTTGTTTTAAATTTAACCGATGGATACCTAACCGATAGTAAAAAAACGATCGTTTGTAGGCATGACCATCGGTTAAAAATCCACGCAAGCTCAGAATCAAGTCGACGCATGCTTGGAAGCATTGAACTTAATTGTTTTCAGCACGTCTTTGCGTTTTAGGTCACCGCGTTCTGACACAATCGGTTTTTTAACCGATGGTGTGTAGGCACAACTGACCATCAGTCAGCTTCATTGGTTAACCGATGAAAACGGTCCATCAGACCGTTCTCATCGGATGGACCGATCGTGTGTACAGGGCATAAGGAGTATATATAGCCTTGACGATTTCCTTAACTGGGGGGATGGATGTAGATCTCCTGGTCTTTGATTCCAGTAATGGCAGGTGGCGTCCAAATAAAGATGATGGCTTCCAAACTCCACAAGGGTGATTTATTCGCAGGAGTCAGGCATATAAAGGGGATAAAGAAAAATCTCCCATAGTGCAAAACGTATAATAAAGTAGGTTTATTTAAACAGCCAAATTGGCACTTACAGGGAAAAAGTAAAAAACAGCAGAGAAGTACAAACTACAGCGTTGCAGACACCTCTTACTTCACTTCCTGTTCATTCGGTATCCCCTGATGAAGTCATGTGTCATGATGTAATGCATAGGGAGTGGCCGGATACCGAATGAACAGGAAGTGAAAAAAAAGGTGTCTCCAACGCTGTAGTTTGTACTTCTCTGCTGTTTTTTTTACTTTTTTCCTGTAAGTGCCCAGTTGGCTGTTTAAATAAACCTACTTTATTATACGTTTTGCACTATGGGAGATTTTTCTGTATCCCCTTTATATACCTGACTCCTGCGAATAAATCACGCTGGAGAGTTTTGAAGCCATCATCTTTATTTAGAAGACATAACCTGGAGAGAAGCCACCTGCCATTACTGGATTCAAAGACCAGGATATCTACCCCCGTCCCCCCAGTTAAGGCTATATTTATACTCCATTGAGTGGTAGTCACGAAGATTCCCTATAGAAGACACTGTTTTTGACACTACGTTTATCACAATCACTTCAGCACTTTATTTATTTGTTTACATAAGTTATTGTGGACATTATTTCAGGTCTTTTCTTATCAGAAATATTTTGGATTTTTTATTGCTTATTTGCAATCATTTTGACATTTTGTTTATTTTGCACAGTTTGATATATTGCTTATTTTGCACAGTATAATTGTCGCTCATTTTGCACAGTAGATATTTGCATATGATTTTTTAGTCAGTTTAGCACATACATGTGATTTTTTACTATTAGAACGTTGCGCGGATCACTTTTTCATTCATTACTGTTATAGGATAGCAACACTTTTTGTTATGCAGTGAAATCGCACAGCAGCAACTAAGGGCCAGTTCACACCACATGCAGTCCAGTGTGTTTTTTTTCTTGCATCAAAATTGCATGGAAAGTAGGTTATATGGTTTCCAATGGCATAGTTCACACCATTGCAGTCAGTTCCAGGGTGTTTCAGGACGTTCCAGAAAAAAAAGTAGAGCATGCTGTATTTTTCCTGCACTGGATTGTACTGGAACACAGTAAAATGCATCAAAAATACACCGAATACACTGGAGCATATCAAAAATGCACCAGACCCCAGTACAGTGGAAAAAAAAAAAAAAACAGGGAAAAAAGAAGAAGAAAAAAACATCTGGAATGTATCAGGAAACTCAGCAAAAATGTACTAGAATGCATCAAAAACACGTTAACCACTCGCCTACAGGGCACTTACACCCCATTCCTGTCCAGGCCATTTTTTCAGCGCTGTTGCACTTTGAGTGACAATTGCACGCTCATGCCGCACTGTACCCAAACAAATTTTTTATTATTTTCTTCACACAAAGAGCTTTTTTTGGTGGTATTTAATCACTGCTGTTTTTTTTTTTTTTTTTTTTTTTACAAAACAAAAGTCCAAAAATGTTGAAAAAAAAATGCTTTTACCATGTTTTTGTCAGTAAATTTATGTTATTTATAACAAAAACTAAGAATTTTTTTTTTTTCAAAATGTTTCATATTTTTTAATTTATGTAGCAAAAGATAAAACACCTAGTGGTGATTAAATATCACCAAATGAAAACACAATTTGTGTGAAAAAAATGATATACATTTTATTTGTGTACAGTGATGTATGACTGAGCAGTGTCCAGTTAAAGTAGACCAGTGCTGAATAGCAAAAAATCCCCTGGTCATGAAGGGGGTAAAACCTTCTAGAGGTCAAGTGTATAAATGAAAAGTATGGGAATCCTGTTTTTTCCAGAATTATAGTTATCTACACTGTAGGTGAATCAGCAGCTCTCCTGCTTTGCTCCTCCATGCTCACTGGAACGCTGAGCTGTGGAGGGGCAGGGAGCAGCCATCTCAGCCTCTCAGTGGCTCGCTGAGAGGCTGAGACTGCCATCAGTCCAGGCACCTGCCTGATCCAGACTCCCAGAGTCGGGCTGAGGTGGTGCCTGGACTGATCTTGGTGATGTCAGAAGAGAGCGGACTTCAGACTGCTCTGTGCTGAAAACAGGTCAGAGGAGTGCAAAACGAAATGCACTTCTATGACCCATAGGAGAATCCCAGCCAAATGAGCTCAGGCTGGACTTCTCCTTTAAATACCTAAAGTGTTTTGTCACACAAAAAAGCATTACTTTTATAGGGTTAGTGTGTGCTATCAATATAGTGATGTCTGGTGGACTTAATCACCCGTTGTCTTCTAGTAGACCCTTAAGGTAAGAGCTCCCTGCTTTTGCTAATATTATATAAATAGCTGAATGTCTATATCCTAGTCACAGGTTCACTTTAGATAAAAAAAAAAAGACTTGTTGAGCCACTGTCCCATAAATCTAAAATAGAACAGAAACATAGGCAATTAAAGAAAGTAATACTAGCAATATTGTAGGATCTCTCATCCCATTATCTTTGTATTTTCCATTCACATAGAATCAGAGGAAAGTCAAATTATTCCTATTCAAAATAAAAGCCACCAAAACACTATTTGTATTATGGAAAACCAATAATTAAATCATAATTACAGCCTAATTGATGGCGCAAAGCTAACATTATGTATATCAAAAAACTGAAATGTTTCCAAGCTGTCTGCACACATAAAAGCAAACAGAATAAAATAAGATCTTCTTCCAAAACACAGTCTATTTGGGAAAGTTCTGCTTGGCTCCAAAAATAAAGAGACAGTAAAAGCCAGCAAATGTCATAGGGACATCTGTAAATGTACATAATAAAGTATAATCTTTCATTTTCTGTGTGCCTATAAATCAGATTTTAAAAACTGTATTGTTATTACACTAAAACTTGTTACTAATTTATATGAGTTCAGCTTGCAAGAGAAATCTTCAGGCTGCCATTGCCGACCTTTCCTTCGTGCTCTAGCTTCAAATTTTTCTAAGTTATTGACCTGGAACATGAAGTGTGAGGTCAACAAAATTGTTCATTGTCCGATAAGCTATATACAGTAAGTATACAGGATATGTACATTATTTATTTCAAATAAATAATTAGCTACTTTCCTAAGAAGCGGTTTAAATATGACACTTCCAAAACACACATAAACATTTGTCATCAGAAGAACAACATACTGTATACCTCGCTGAGGTATTCCTCCACAGGAATATGTTAGGACCAAAATTTGTAAGCTACACTTACTATTTTATATAAATCGTTAATTCCACGCTAAGGTGAGTATATATATAGAGAGAGAGAATTGTGGCTGCTGCCTACCCCAAAGACTCCACTAGGTGGAGTTGTTGAAATAGTATAAAATGATGGGGGGAGGGGTATGGCGGCGCTGCCAAATAAATATGTGTATATAGTGCCTTACATCATAACATCCTCTACGTGCTCGGTGTAAGTGATGATCCATTTGGACTAATAAACAACATCTAAATATAATAATCAATATAAATAAAATGCAAAGTGCTTATGGTGCAAAATGTGACCATCAAACTGTTTCAGTTCATCAAATTTTAAGATTTTCTTGAAACAACAGAAAATGAAAAATATAAAATTATATCATGTGTTCTCTGGTCCAAAAAAAATAAACAAACTTGTGTACTAGTGTCGTGATGGCTTGTGCATAAATCTGACACCGCCTCCAGTGCAAAAAGGTGATTCACTCGTGCTCCCCTCCTGGTTCCACGCTCACCTGCGGGGGTAAAGCACATCCAAACTGAGTTGTCACTGTTATCAGTGCCAAATCAATTCCTCTTCCCTGATAGTTGCGGTTATGTGGTACGCTCACATATGGATGAATGGAAAAGATTGACACTCATATCGTGAATCCGTAAAAAATATATATATACATGAGTTTATTCAATCAAAAAGCAGGTTGTAACTTTAAAACTGCACTATCAATAGTGCTAGAAGATCAGTAACAATTGTTTACAGTCAACAATCTGGGATGCCTTGTGCTCCACAGACAAAAAATCACAACCGGAAATGACATGATGGCGCTCCAAGCCGCCTGTTTATTTTTTGGACAGTGTTTTGCACCAAAGAACAAATTTTATATTTTCATATCTTTTGTTTTCTGTTGTTTCAAGGAAATTTCCAATTTGATGAACTGAAACAGTTTAATGGTCATGTTTTGCACTTTATTTATATTGATTATTGTATTTGTCATAGATGATGTTAATTAGTCCAAATGGATCATCACTTACACTGAGCATGTAGTGGATGTTATGATGTAAGGCACTATATACACATATTTATTCTTATATATTTGGCAGTGCAGTGCCACCCTCTACAATTAATATTTTGTTTTCTAGGATGTGGGCTAGCAGTACATGGTAAATCACTGGCAACAGAAACAAGCATGTGCATACCAAGTGCAGGACTTCTTATATTGATACGGTTAGGTTGGCCATACATGGGTCGATAGTTGGCTGGCTAAGCATGAACTTGATACATTTTGATTCATCTGTGGCCACTGCAGTTAAACAGAGGTCAATCTATCAATTGACCTCTGTTAAATCATCCTTTCGGGTTTACCACTCAATCAGCAGTGCTGATCTGTGTATTCGGCCAGGGGTAGGGGGAGCCTCCCCTCTTTCTTGCTGTCAGAATGCAATCACACAGCGGGAAGGATTCCCCCATTCACTTCAAATATGTGAATGGGGGAATCAGTTCAGTTGTTTTTTTTCAGCCGACTGGCTGCTTAAAAAAAATAATGAATTATGTATGGCCGGCATTATTCTGGTCTACTAACCAAATAAGTAAATATAAGTGGAGCAGAAAAAAATTATGTAGTAATGGCAGCTCCCATATGTCTATCCTAACAGATCCCCGTAAAAACATTGTGGTTGGTTTACTATAGAAGTTGCAGACTACTAGATTTGAAAAACCATTTGGTGGAGCAGCAAGAAACTGTAGGCATGTAGACCCACTAGTGGTAAGACACAAGTTAACCAATTGTGGAAGCTTACATATTTTTGCTTGAGCAGTGATAGTATGCCATCAAACTTTAGTAAATATATTACCACTACAGATGGTGTATGTGAAACATTGCCAAAGCTTGGAAATAGTGCTCTGTTAGTAGAGGTGTGTTTCCTGCATGCCTTTTTTGTGAATAATTTTCAAAGAGATTGGTTTTGACATGCACTTTCATGACTTCACTTTTGTACCAGAAAATAGTATACTCCATTACTTATGAACAATGGCTTTAACGGGTCATGTGACTGGACTTTCCTTTAGGGGAATAACACATTTATTTGGTGCATCTGTTTTCAAATTAGCCAAACCTTAACTCCATTGAAGTTTATACAGGGCTGTCTTAATCGCATCATGGGCCCCTGGGCAAAGTAATGCACTGGGGCCCCTACCAGCTTGCCCCAATTTACACACCTACTTTCAAGAAATAAAGTATAAATAGTTGATAGAATTAAACATATATTCATTAGTGCTTTCAATAAAATCGATTTTACAAAAGGAAAACATTCCATAAATCAAAGACTTGTCAACACAAAGGGCATAGTACAGGGGGGAATGCAGAAGGGCACAGTACAGGGGTGGTCAGGAGGGCACAACACTGGGATCAGGAGGACACAGTATAGGTTCTGGGACGCTTCTCGGGATACGACTCGACAGTTTAGTAAAAAGCATGACTGTTCTAGCAAATCCAGGACAGTTGGCAATATATGATGTAATGCAAGATTATTGTGGGGCCCCCCATGTACCTGGGGCCCCTGGGCACTGCCCAGGAGTGCCCTTGCATTAAGATGGACTTGAGTTTATAGGCCAAATATGGTTTATTTAATTTACAGTCCTTAAGTTGCAACAGCAGAATCTGTCCTTTTGAGGTGGGAATGCATCATGTCAAGATCGGCAGATGGAGGGTCATCATGATTGACATGGATTACATCGCTGGACAACGTGATTAACAGTAGATTACAAAGGGGGACAATAATAAAAATACTGTTTTGGGTGTGTGTTTTCGTTCACATGATGGACCTTGTCAAGGGGTCTGTATGTTTATTTTCATGTAATTCTTCCTGGAAATGAATAATACATTCTGATAAGTCCCCCTCATACTTCCATATCCCATGAGTTGAACAGGATGTAGAAATGAGACCCTTCTTAACATAGGGACAGGGTGCCTCACAAGGGGGAAGCTTAGCCACTCCCCTTGTAAGGTACTTTCCCAATGTTGTCCTCCCTTTCCTGGCCACCCAGACTATATGTCGGGACAAAGGTATGGTTTAAATTGTAAGGGGAAACCTGTGCCGTTTTGCACCAAGTTTTTTTCTTGTTTTAATGTGTCTTTCAAAGATCTATACTGTACTGCTTCATAATAGCATGTGCAATTCTAATGCATTTCTGAAGCATGTTATTTAAAAGGCTTGTTTTTTTTTTCGAATGGTGACCTTGACGCCTACTAAATAGACCCTCTTGTCACTTAATGGGCTTTGTTAAATATTTGTTTGGCATGTACATGTTCCCCATGACAGTGCCCAGTTCTTCATATCTTTTTTTTGACAATAGCTTGCATATAAACTGCAAAGCAGGTGAAGTTTGGGTTTGGCAAACCTCAAAGCGCACTAAGCTAGGGTTTACCGAACTTTAGGTTGAAGTTCAGGAAGATTTTCTCTTTCCCATTCATTAGCAAATAACAATGGCCGTGGTACACATAAAATGTAGGAAAACCTATGGTGACCTAAAAGGAAACAAACATTCAAATAGATTGTAAGCAAAAACACCATTAAAAAAAGCTGACCCTTGATCCTGGCCAACCACTGTCTTGCAAACGCACATGGTATTGGATATCTATAGCAGGCCGGCTGAGCAGAGAAACTATTATGCACTGCCCACATACAGTAAAGGGATGGTGAGGGTGCTGCTTCCCTTTCAAACTACCACCAGTATGACAGAGTGTTAATGCAAGTGTTTAATGAAATTTTTCCCAGCACCCACAATATATCCAATTTCTGTAAACAGATATTGTAGAGCCAGGGCTGGTGCTAGACAATTTTGGACCCTAAGCGAGACCAGCTGCTTGCGCCCCCCCCCCCCCCAAATAAAATATCGTAATAAATGCAATAATTATAACACCAGAACCTCTGGTGGAGAGATGTAGCCAGGTGGACAGGAGGGAGGGGGTACAGCCAGGTGGATGTATGAGCCAGGTGGGGGGGGGGGTGAGCCAGGTGGGGGATGGAGTCAGGTGGACAGGAGGGGGGTACAGCCGGGTGGATGGTTGAGCCAGGTGGGGGGTATAACCAGGTGGATGGATGGAGTCAGGGTGGATGAATGGGTCAGGTGGGTGGGGGGGTGAGACAGGTGCAGGGATGAGCCAGGTGAGTGAATGAGCCAGGTGGGTGAATGAGCCAGGTTTAGGGATGAATAAGCTAGGTGGATGAATGAGCCAGGTGGATGGATGAGCCAGGTGGGGGATTGAATAAGCTAGGTGGAGAATAAGCCAGGTGGGGGGATGAGCCAGGTGGATTAATGAGCCAGGTGGATTAATGAGCCAGGTGGAAAGGAGAGGGGGTCACACATCAGTGATAAGGTCTGACTGGAAGACCTCATCCCCTGCACTTTCCACACCAGCTGACAAGTTCTTACTTTGGGGCACTTCTTTCCAGCTCCCTCCACATGTCAGTCAGTGTCACCATTCCCAGGATCACGCACGACAGAGCTCCTCCCCTGTTCAGATCAGCTGATCCATAAGTTCCACCCCCAGGCTCCGGCTGCCGGCCGCAAGGAGGCTGGTTAAGCAGGGCAGGCTGCAGAAGCAGCTTTGCTTTGGGCTCATCCAGCTCCAGGACAAGTGGCCCGGTGGCCTTGGCACAGTGTGTGTCCTATGGCCAGTCCGGACTAGACTGGGCAGAGCCATCCCGGCTGTCTTTCTCTGTGCACAATGCCGCCCGCACTGCTCATCCAATAGCTGCACATCACCAAGGGAGGGAGGCGGTGCAGGCAGAGAGCTGACACCGACAGCTGCTGCTGGGCATCGGCATGGTCGCCCCTGGCTCCAATCCAATCTGCCAACCTGAGAGCATCAGTGTTGTGAATGAAGACGGCAGAAGCCGCATAAGCTGATGCTTCCTGTATAGTGCCAGCTCCTGCCACAAGCAGAGTGATATCAAATGCACTCTGTTTTAACCTGCAGGTTTGGTGCACTTTCAGACAGTGCTCCACACCTGCAGGATATAATAGTAGTCTATGGCAAAGTGCAGCTAACCCGCTGGAAAGCCACAGGTGCACTGCACCCGCGGTGTGGGTAAACCACAGTGCATCAGTGTGAAAGCAGCCTAATACTCCTTTCACACGATCAGTGGACCCTCCATTCACCTCTATAGAGCAGTAGATGTAAACAGACTTGTGTCTATTTACACCCACCTACCTCCAATCCGACCTGCTAAAAAAAACAGAAGAGTATCTGTCCCTTTCCATATGGGTGGATCGGAGGGCCCGTATTTGGCCCGCGACCAATTGCCAAGTCGCTTAAGTGGCCCTTGCTCTTCAAAAGGTTGGGCATCCCTGTTATGGAGGATATCAAGGCACATACAGTATGTGATACCAGCAGGGCCGTCTTTAATATGGTTTGGGCCCTGGGCAAACATTTTTTTTGGGCCCCCCCTTTAGCTTATTTTGGGCCTGGCTGGTTCACATGTATGTGTTTTGGCGGCCCTCATTTCTGCAGGCACAGCATTGATTTGAATGGGCTGCCATGCCTTTGTTTCCTGCAGGAAAAAGGTGCATTCAGCATTTTAAAAATCAGTTGCCTTGAAATCCATTCTGCTTTTGCACCATGCTACTTACCTGCAGTTCTTGCACACACAAACGCACTGTGTTTTTAAAAGCGTGACCTAAACATCTAAAAATGCAGTGAGTTTGACAGTGCAGGAACTGCAGATAAGTCACAGCAGACAGCAGAATGGACAGACAGTGCTGTATTTCATTGCTTGATGGGCATAGGTGTGCCGTGTGCTCAGCCTATTACATGAGGCATCAAATGAATGGGCTGATGTGCCTGCACAAATGTGGGCCGCCAAAAAACATACATGTGAACCAGTCAGGCCCAAAATAAGCCCATCAAGCAGTTAAATACAGACAGTAATGCCATGTGCTCTGAGGCCTTACTCAGCCTGGACTGCAGGTCTGGTCTGTGACTTAAAGAGTTCCTGTATTTTACACATGGCATGGCCTGGGTTCCCATGGTGCTACAGCAGAATGGACAGACGGTGATGTGACCCCATTCCATGACAGGTGTAAAATACAGGAACTTTTTAAAACACTGACCAGACCTGCAATGAATCATCAAATATTATAAAGACTTTGGGCACACTCTACAGAAAACTTCTATTTACAATATAGATTAGCAAACAGTGACATACATTGAAGAGCAGGACATGAAGAAGTCAGCCTCGGGATTAGCAAACTGGGGATGTTATAAAATCACATTCTAGTTCACTTTTATATACAAGCAGCACCCAGTGGCAGGAAGGGAGAAGTGCACGTCTAAAGGGAAGCCAGGGGTTCTGTACATTTTAAAACACTGGGAAGGGAAGCAGTACTGTCACTGGCTGCGTGCCGCTGATGATTTTCAGCCTGATTTGTGGGCAGCACAGGGGCTTAACGGGCGGCAGGGCCGCCATCAGGAATTATGGGGCCCCTTACACAGCTTCAGGCATGGGCCCCCTGGAGCAGAGAACGGGGGGGGGGGGGTGCTGCCCCCTTAAATTGAGACGCAAAAATAGATATAAAAAAAGGGGTGTAGCCATCCGGGGCCCTGGGGACCTCTGGGCCCTTTAATAAAAAGAAAAAAAGAAATAAAAAATATATATAAAAAATATATTTTTTTTTTTAAAAAAGGGGGTTGCCATCTGGGAACCTCTGGGCCCTTTAATAATTTTTTTTTTTTTTTTTAGAAAAATAAACTACAAAAAAAGGGGGGTTGCCATCCGGGACCTCTGGACCCTTTAATAAAAAAAATAAAATAAAAAAAATATATTAAAAATAAACACTTATAAAAAAAAAAGTGAGGTTGCCATCCAGGGCCCTGGGAACCTCTGGGCCCTTTAATAATAAAAAAATATAAACAAAAATAAAAAAATAAACATTTATAAAAAAAATAAAAAAGGGTGATTGCCACATGGGGCCTGGGGACCTCTGAGCCCTTTAATTTATATATATATATATATATATATATATATATATATATATATATATATATATATATAAATAAAAAAAAAATAAAAAGAAAAAAATATATATAAAAACATTTTTTTTAAAAAGGGGGGTTGCCATCCAGGGCCCTGGGGACCTCTGGGTCCTTTAATAATAATAACATTTATATTATATAATATATATATATATATATATATATATATATATATATATATATATATATATATATATATATTAAAAGAAATATATAAAAAAGTTTTCTTTTTTTTTTTATAAAAAAGGGGGGTCGTCATCCGGGGCCCTGGGGAACTACGGGCCCCTGGGGACCTCCAGACCTCTAAAAAAAAATTGTCCCTTTAATAAAAAATAAAATAAAAATATATAAAATAAAAATATATTTTTATAAAAAAAAAAAAGGGGGGGTTGTCATCTGGGGCCCTGGGGGCCTCCGGGTCCCTGGGGACCCCTAAAAAAAATGGCCCTTTAATAAAAAATAAAAATATATTTAAAAAATTGGCCCTTTAATAAAAAATAAAATAAAAATATATAAAATAAATATATTTTTTTATTTAAAAATAAATAAAAAAAAGGGGGGGTTGCCATCTTGGTCCCTGGGGGCCTCCGGGCCCCTGGGGACCTCCGGACCACCGGACCCCTAAAAAAAAAAAAAAAAAAAAAAAAAAATTTTTTTTTTTTTTAAAGGGGGTTGCTTTGGGCCCCCAACAGTGACAGGGCCCTGGGCAGCTGCCCCTGTTTGCCCTATGGTAGAGACGGCCCTGGATACCAGCTTCCAGACTGTGCTAACAGGCTTTCCAGGGTACATGGACCTCACACTCTAGGATGTCAATGTTATTAAATTATACAAAAACTATTTTTAATGCATATACAAGTACAATTTAAAAAATAGTGAATTATCTCCTATTCTCCTTTATATTATGCCTTAATCTGATGCAATTCATTGACTTGTCTCCTATTGCCTTTATTTTTTGCTGTACCCCTAATAATGTTCTATGAGTTATTCCTTCCATCTCCCAGCCCCAATTCCAAACTATAAAAACTCCCCAATTGCTTTGGCAATGCTAACATTTATTTTATTGTGCCATAAGCCATTAAAACTGATTTAAATTCGACTGAGCAGAAAAGCAAGAGAGCAAATGAAAGAGAGTGTAGTAGAGCGACTGAGACAGGATAGATGCACATATAACAACAAAAAACAGCTACTACTTCATAGGTAAAAAACACATGCATGTGGCCACCATTTCATCTTCCTGTTTTCAGTACTAAATTCAAGTATGTGAACCAGTAAAAAATATTGAAATTTGTGAAAAATGAAAAATATTGTAATTTGCAGTTATAAGATCTACTATCTTGTTTAATATATAGCTATCAATCATCAGCTCTAAAAGTAGCCGCTTCAAATACAAAACTTGTTCCATAATAAAACAGCCAATATAAACTTTAGTTTACGTAAAATAACATTGATACCCAAATTGTTACATTTTCCCTTTAAAATAACACTGTAACTGCTTGTATTACGCTGTCTATTTTTAACATCCCAGCTTGTCTGGAATATTATACCTATAATGTTTAGTTTCCAGTTAAATGAAGTGCTGGTAAAGGAGCACTGCATGGGAAAATATTCCACAAAGCAGTGGAAAACCAGCCAAACTTTATATCTCTAGGCACCCACTGGCAACCTTTCCAGCCACAATGGCATGTCAGCTAATTGCGTTACTATGATCCTGTTTTTAACAAGGCAATGTTTCTCCTCTACGTCTTGATAGAAAGTATAAATTCTGCATAAATAATAATAATAGGTTAACATTCTAGATCAGCACCATCAATATACAGCAACATTAATGTGCCTAAATATAATACAGCAGTTGTATAGTTCTAGTGTGAGGTTGAACGACACTCCTATTTTACTGCCTGCGCAGAATGTTGTGTTTGACCTGAGCCAGCAGTTTTCATTTTCCTTACTTGATGTCACTTGATTTAACTGAATATTGGAGATTGTGTTTTAATTTAATGCTCTGGGCAGCCTGCTAATTGGTTACATAATGCTAGTGATAGGCAGTCATTGTAACAGAATTGTAGATTTACTGCATTATTATGTTTGTGACTTGCTTTACAGTTTCTTTATGCCTAAACAGAGGTGTTGACAGGGGCTTATTTAAGTGAAACATCCATATGATGGCCATGTTTTGCCCAAACAGGATGCACAGATGGTCCGTGCATCCACGTACAGCCAATTTGACATCCAATTACGTATAGGTGCATGCGGGTGCCTGTCCCCAAACGTAGATAGTGTGCGTTCTGGGACACGCACCCGCACCAACATGGATGTCAAATTGGGAGCAGCCACTTATTTCCAATTGACATGAATGGGACTGTTTACACACAGATACACAGAACACCTGTGTATCCCATACACGCAAAACACAGCCCTCAGACGGATCTATGCTTCTATTGGGAGTATTGCCGCGTACACACGGTCGTTTTTTGCGATGAAAAAAAACTTCATTTTTTAAAACGTCATTTAAATTGATCGTGTGTGGGCAAAACGTTGTTTTTTGTCTTCAAAAAAACTACCAAAAAAAATTTCCAACATGCTTGAATTTTTTGTGTCGTTTTTTTTAAAACGTCGTTTTTTGTTTCACAAAAAGTCACCGTGTGTAGCAAAAACGTTGTTTAAAACAACGTTTTTCAACCCGCGCATGCCCAGAAGCTAGTTATGAAGCGAGCTTCAATGGAAAAGAGTGGTGAACGTAACCTCGCTTTTTGTGAAAAAAACGATGGTGTGTATGCAACATCGTCTTTGAAAAGTCACGTTTCAAAAACGTCGTTTTTTTCATCACAAAAAATGATCGTGTGTACGCGGCATAACTCATCAAAAATGACATTTTTGTTGCAGGGGATTCCTGAAATCTGACTTGTATCTTAGGCAGACTTTTGGGAAAATTGATGAGCCAATCACACAAGCAAAAAATTATGATTCTGGGGTGTGGTCAGTACACATTCTGTGTACAGAACAGCTGCGGGTAGCCATATTGCATTGCATTTTCTGAAAATTACAGCGGCTGCAGATTGAAAAAGAAAGGACATTTTTAATAACATTTAATTACAATATGACTGGTGTCACAATTGTATAAGCTATATAATTTCTCTTTATTTGCTATTTGTTTCTCCCCACGAAAGTGGAGTTACCTGTTAAGTACGCTCATGTGAAGGATGCCCTATGCAATAACTGGGTTATCTTCTTTATGAAAAAAGGGCCTATGTTTAACGTATATCCAAACAGGGTGACACTGTGGATATACCCGTAACTAATGTGCCACCGTCCCGGTAATATCTTCTTTGTCTTTAGTGTATCCTTATTGCTTTAAAAATAACTTCCTTCTTTTTTTTTTTTCCTTCTTTTTATTTATCAGAAATAACGTTTATTGAGTTACAACCAATTAACAAAGCTCATACAACCTATACACATAACAGTAGTGGTGTTCCAAAGTACTGAAAAGATACATAGAATATGACATATCCAGGGAGCAGCATTCATCCCAAAAATAAAAATCAAGCCAGCAAGAGATATGTGTAGTAGAAGAGGAGTAGCAGCAAAAACATGACCGTTCAAAGTAAAGGTTTCCATTAGAGACAAAGAGAGACGCAAAATCTCAACCCAAAATTCTATCCACCACTCAAGTCAAGTCAAGAGGCGCAAGGACTGGGACTGCCAGCCAGTCCTCCCAGTTTTTAAATTTTCTTGGGCACCCCCTAAGCTGGAAGATAACCTTTTCTAGTCTTATGCCGCGTACACACGATCACTTTTTGTGATGAAAAAAAACGACGTTTTAAAAAACGTCATTTAAAATGATCGTGTGTGGGCAAAACGTCGTTTTATGTCTTCAAAAAAACGACCCAAAAAAATTCCAACATGCTTGAATTTTTTGTGTCGTTTTTCAAAATGTCGTTTTTTGTGTCATAAAAAGTGACCGTGTGTGGGCAAAACGTTGTTTAAAACGACGTTTTTAAACCCGCGCATGCTTAGAAGCAAGTTATGAGATGGGAGCTTCAATGGAACAGAGTGCTGTCGAAAGTGTCTTACGTAACCGCGCTTTGCAAGAGCATTGTGGAAAAAACGATGGTGTGTATGCAATGTCGTTTTTGAAAATGAAGTTTGAAAAACGTCGTTTTGTTTCGTCAGATAAAATTAAGTTTTTTTTCATCACAAAAAGTGATCGTGTGTACGCGGCATTAGGCTTTCACCCACATGGACAACTCACTCTTTATGGATGGGGGCCCTGTCTGATTTCCACTGTTGTAGAAAGAGTCGGGAGCTGTCTTGGAACAGTGCCCTATTTACGGCTGCCCTCTAAAACTCAGTCAATGGGAGGTTATCGAAAATACCCATAATACACTGAGTAGGTTCAACAGGAATAGTATGGAGCTTGGGACAGAGGCTTGGATGAGGTTGCTCTGTGTTGCAGCACACCTAGCACATAGTGCATATTACAAACTACCCATACGGCATAGTTTAAGAGGAGTATAATGAGCATGGAGAATAATATATAACTGAGAAAGTCTTTGGGAAGTACTGAGGGAACAGAACAAGAGTAAAGCGTTATCCCACGAATATTCCTCTAAGTGACCCACATCCTGTTCCCACTGTTCTTTAGCTTTACAAGTATGCCTCTCTAGCTAAGATACAGGTAAGATAGGTCAACAAATGAGCGAAGAGAGCCATTCCTGAAGACCTGGTGTAAAGGGGTAATTCCCCAGTTCCCCAGTCCATCCAGGCACATGGCAACTTCTCCAGCTCCACATGGATAGAGTTATGCCAGATAGGGCTGTAAGTAGTAAATCCTGTGACTCTATGGAGCACTTGTTAGGATAGAAGGAAAAATGGATGGGCCAAAACACCATCCAATTCTTGAGGAAAATCTGCTGCCCTCTGCCAGAAAGTTGTCAATGGGAAGAAGTGTTACCTTCCAACATGACAATGACCCAAAGCACACAGCAAATATGTCCACATAAGGTCAAAAAAGAAAAAAGGTCAATTTCCTTGCATGACCTAGTCAGAGCACAGACTTAAAACCCATTGAAAATCTGTAGAATGACAAATGTGGAATCACATCTCACTCGGTCCACCCCAGCAATTATAGCAATAAGCTCTCATAGTGTTGTACATTATTAACTCTTTATTCCATAAAAGCCAAACTTGCACATCAGAACTTAAACACAAAAAATGATACATAAAAAGGGAGCGACAGCAGCATGATGGCGTTAGTGCACACAACTCGACCCTACGCGTTTCGTTATGATATCTGTTCGACAAGGGCAAAAAAAGTAGCTGTTTTTAAAATGTTGTGAGTTTACATTTTCCTGTTTTCTGCCTCCGGACTGTTATTCTTCCCTGCACCCTAGGAGAGGGAGGTGTTAGGTAGTCCTAAGACTGTGTTATGTAGTAGAAACACACTCCCTGTCTCAGTGACAATGCTGCTCAGTGCAGTTGTCTTCCTAGGACAGGAAGTGCCTTATTGGCAGGACTACCAGGTTAACATAAGAGAAGAAAAGTGTGAACAAAAAGAAAACAAATGCAGCCACAACGTCTTAGGTGACAGTTAGCTGAAACACTATACATTTTTGTTCTTGGGTTCAAAAAATCTTAAATATTCAGTGTATTTAGCCAATTTAGAATTCCTGAATATTTACATGCATTCAGGGAAAGTAATTTGTTTACCCACTTGAAGCCAACGCTATAGCTTAAAGACGGCTACAGCAGGGGCTTAAATTGCCAGGAGGGTGTACATGGACATCCTCCTGTAATGGCACTGCCGAGCACCCCCTGCGGCGCGCTCTGTTTACCGAGTCCTTGGGACTTAGCTAATACAGATCGGAGTAAAGGGCCGATCCTGGCCCTTTACTACGTGATTAGCTGTCAGCCAATGACAGCTGATCACATAATGTAAACAGAAGCCGGTAATCTGCTTTTTTTCCCCTCATGTTGGCAGCGTGAGGATAAAACAACAAGCCGATTACCGGCTTTTATAAAAGGGACATCGGTCCCATAAAGTTCTGCTAACCAGTGCCCATCAGTGCCCACCATTGCCACCTACCAGTGCCCATCATTGCTTCCCTTTAGTGCCTCATCAGTACCACATATCAGTGCTGCCTATCAGTGCCTCCTGATCAGTGCCCACCAGTGCTACCTCATCAGTGCCACCTATCAGTGAAACCTATCAGTGACCATCAATGCAGCCTCATCAGAGCACATTAGTGAAGGAGAAAAATTACCTGTTCGCAAAATTTTATAACATATATATATTTTTGGTGTTTAGCAAAAAAAGCTCTATTTGTGTGAAAGAATTTCAAAAATGTCATATGGGTACAGTGTTGCATGGGCAGGAAGGTATGTGCCCAGTAGACAAGTGGTTTAAGTTAGCATAATATATGGAAAGACTCCTGCGCTACCAAGGGGGATGGGTGGGAGTGGAATTGGGCTGGAAGGTGGACTGGGGATTCTGCAGCAGACTCCTGACACTCTGCCCTGGGCAGAGAGAAAAATGTATATGTAAAAGAAGGGGGTGTTGTCTGCGCTGAAAGTGAACAGGGGGGGAGGAGGGGGGGTGTGGGTGATAGGGGTGAATGGATGGGACGGGTGGCTGGATGGGTGGATGCAGGTGGGTTTAGGACAACATGATAACCAACATAATCGAAACAATGATGTGAATGAATATACACATAAGGGTGATAACCAATAAATACAAAAATTATTATTACAATAAGGAAAAACCCAACACACTAGCCAGTGTAATGTGAAACCAGTGAAAAACAATCCTAAATCCAAACTATAAGACCAGAGAAAATTCCATGAGGAAATGCCTCTGGATGGAAAAAATGTGAAATAAATAAAGTCTCTAGTGAAAAACCCAAGAGTCCAGATAAGTCCAAATTGAAATGGTGGTGCCAGGAAAGGGTGACAGCAGAAAGCACCTCAGGTGGTCCCCAGCTCCTCACCTCAAGGCTATAGCTCGGATAGCCTGCAACAGCACCTCCCGGTGGAGGACAGTGATCCCTCGGCAGGGCAAGCAGCAGAGGCACTCCTCAGCGGTAAAGGTAAAGCAAAAAAGAAAGCAAGTGAGTGACAATAAAAGACGTCTAGTAGGCAACGAGTGTCACTTGTACATCCACTCACCACGGGGTGATGGATGATGGGCCTATCTCCCACGAACAGCGAGTTCGTACTTCTAATGGCAGATATCCTCTTCTAAGCTGGCCAGATGGTCACTCACAACAAGGGATCTCTCAGATGGCATACATGATAAAAGAAACAGACCATAGCGCAATCCCGCAAGGTAAAAAACACATTTAATAAAAAAATAAATAAAACTCACATTTAAAACGATCCAAAAGGCACAAAACAAACAGACGTCAGGAACACACTGCGTCAGGCGTGTGGACTCTGTGGCTCCTAGGATCTAGGGTTTTTTCACTAGAGACTTTATTTATTTCACATTTTTTCCATCCAGAGGCATTTCCTCATGGAATTTTCTCTGGTCTTATAGTTTGGATTTAGGATTGTTTTTCACTGGTTTCACATTACACTGGCTAGTGTGTTGGGTTTTTCCTTATTGTAATAATAATTTTTGTATTTATTGGTTATCACCCTTATGTGTATATTCATTCACATCATTGTTTCGATTATGTTGGTTATCATGTTGTCCTAAACCCACCTGCATCCACCCATCCAGCCACCCGTCCCATCCATTCACCCCTATCACCCACACCCCCCCTCCTCCCCCCCTGTTCACTTTCAGCGCAGACAACACCCCCTTCTTTTACATATTAAGTTAGCATAAACCACCTAACAAACTTTTACTATTTTACATTATGCCCTGCTGTCTAAAATGTAAACTCCTTGGAACATTTGTATCACACATATCTGTTAGTTGTGACCATCTCCCTTCAGCTGTCAGTACCTAAACACAGGCACAGAGGCTGGTCACGTTTGGGTCAGCCAATCAGTGGCGTAAAAAGTGGGTGTCAAATACTTTATAACACTGTTTTGGTACACTTTAGTGACAGAGTTGGAATTTCTTACAATCCTGCATTTGCCCTGGGTTTGATTTAAAGCCAAAATAAAATGAACTGTGGAGGTGTTCACTGCTTACATAAGGCTTGAAAGATGTGAGGAAGTCATCAGTATGTCAGCTGTTGTACCAAGTTTTGTAACAACTGTTACTAAATCACACACATCTACATTGTTACTAGTACAGCTGCACCAGTGGAACAGCCATCTGTTCATTTCAGAAAACCACATTTTGGTTCTATATTTAAAGCAAACCTGTAATTCAGGGTCGTCTTAATAGCATCATGAGCTCCTGGGCAAAGTCATGCTCTGGGGCCCCTACAATGATGACAGTGCAGGTAAACAGACATCAAGTAGGTAGGAGGCAGACTGCCTCCCTGGTGTATCTACCACTCTCAGTGCCATCATGGGGTCCCCAATTCCGGGGCAGTGTGGGCTCAAAGACCAGCTGCTTTGGAGAAGTGCAGGGGCCCCCCATGCAGCTGGCGCCCCTGGGCAGTGCCCAGGTGTGCCCTCTCATTAAGACAGCCCTGCTGTGTTTTATCCATGCAGGGCAAAGCCACAGGTTTTCCCAACTGCCCACATCCCTAGCAGCTCATATTTTCAGTGAACAGGAGTGAGGAAAGGAATCCACATGTATGCACTAAATCACTCTAGTCAGAGCTGTCTCCCCAGTTCCTTGTGAACAGTGGTCAGTCAATAAGCACCGTAAAGCCTAGAACACACAGACCGAACGTTGGTCAGTATTGGCTGGCTCAATAGAAACCAGCCGACAATTCGGCCCACAATTACGGCAGCCAGTCCGGAATGTTCTGGCGGGGGGAGGGGCAGGCGCCCTGTCAGAAGATAATAGCTCAGCAGGGGTGATCGCCATAGTAACATCAGATTGTTAGTACAGCGGCTCCAAACTGAGCTGTCAGTTTTTTCATTCAACCCAGCGGTGGTGTGTACTAGGCTTACTTGCTGTAATTATAATTAAGCCTTCATCTGATGCGAAGGGTCACGTTTGCCAGCATAGTTCCATGCATTTACCTAGAGGCTGTCAGGGAATTAGTAGACCAGACTGTGTGGACTACACAGAGAGAACCAAAAACGCAGGTAAAGTGAATAATAATGATTTTTTTTAAGATAGGTGATAAATAAGTAAATACAAACAGTGCAAAACCAACCGAACAGAAACCCACAAATAACAAATAGTATATACAGCAAAGGGGCAGTACCAGAATCTCAGACGTAAGCCAGGCCAGGGTCATACACAGCAGATCAGCAAATAGACAAGGGATGTTCCAGAAACATAAACGTAAACATAAATGTTATGTCTCGTACACACGATCGGAAATTTCTGATGGAAAAAGTCCAACTGACTTTTTCCATCGGAAATTCTGACCGTGTGTATACCCCATCAGAGTAATTCCATGGTAATTCCATTGGAGTTTACATAGAGAGCATGTTCTCTTTTCCTCCAATGTAAATTTGGTCGGACAAAGGTCCGATCGTGTGTACAGGGCATTACCCAGGCCAAGGTCAAACACAGGGAGATCAGTAGATGGGGACAGGGAACAAACAGGACAGGGAGAGGATGGATCGGGCTGTAGGGTGAAGGTAAAGGTAACAGGAACGCAGGAGGGACTGGGTCAGGATAAGCTCGGGAACAGGGTCAGATGCAGGCTCAGGATTGGGTAGCAGGCACGCTAGGTCAGGGAGCAAGGAGAGAGATGCCAAGGCAATGAGAGTACTCATCAGCCGGGTATTTATGAGACTGCCAGTAATTGGCCTCACGTAACACCTGAGCACAGAAGGTGCTTTCTGCTCCACACTGCCGGGATACACCTGCTGGTGGACACCGATACTATGGCCCAAGAAACCAACACCTTTGCAAAAAGCACTGGTGGCTAGTGGTATTTCCTTCCCTATTACTGTAAAAGTATTGGTAGTCAGAGATATTTTTCTCCCCTCTCCCCTGAAAAGCATTAGTGAACAGTGGTATTTTCCGCTCTCCTCCCTTGGAAAGCATTCATGATCATTAGAATTCCCTCCCCTTCACCCCCTAAAGAAGTATTGGGGGTAAGTGCTTTCTCTGAACCCTTGAAAAGCATTGGTGATCAGTGGCATGTCTCACCCTGCACCCCTAAAAGAAGCATTGGGATCAGTAGTGTTTCTCCCCCACCCTCTTGAAAGAATTAGTGGTCAGTTAGTCAGTGATATCCCCAAATCAGTGGTATTTCTAGCCCCCTAAAAAACACTGCCCTTCCCCTGAAAAACATTTGTGTTTAGTTTTATTTCTTCTTCCTCCCTAAAAAGCATTTGTGGTCAGTGGTATCCCCCCGCTCCCCTAAAGAAGGTGGTTAGTGGTAATTCTCCCTCTCCTCCTAAATAGCATTGGTGTTCAATAGTATTTCTTCACCATCTCCCCCTAAATAAACATTGGTGGTCAGTGTTACTTTCTTCCCCCTCCTCCAAAAAGCACTGGCGGTAAAGGGTATTTCTCTCCTCCTAAAAAGCACTGGTGGTGGTAAGGGGTATTTCTCTCCTCCTAAAAAGCATTGGTGGTGGCAAAGGGTATTTCTCTCCTCCTAAAAAGCACTGGTGGCAAAGGGTATTTCTCTCCTCCTAAAAAGCACTGGTGGCAAAGTGTATTTCTCTCCTCCTAAAAAGCACTGGCGGTAAAGGGTATTTCTCTCCTCCTAAAAAGCACTGGTGGTGGTAAGGGGTATTTCTCTCCTCCTAAAAAGCATTGGTGGTGGCAAAGTGTATTTCTCTCCTCCTAAAAAGCACTGGTGGTGGTTAGGGTTATTTCTCTCCTCCTAAAAAGCGCTGGTGGTGGTAAGGGGTATTTCTCTCCTAAAAAGCGCTGGTGGTGGTTAGGGGTATTTCTCTCCTACTAAAAAGCGCTGGTGGTGGTAAGGGGTATTTCTCTCCTCCTAAAAAGCACTGGTGCTCATTGCTTTTTCCTGACCTCTGAAAAGCATTGGTGGTCAGAGGGAGATACAACGAAAGAGCACATACTTCCCTTCTGTGCTGTGTACCATGCCACTACCTGTACATAGATTTCACCACCAGAATTATGTTCATATTCTTTTAGGTAGGAGATCACTCCACTATGCAGTATATGCTTAGGAGTAGCTTTAGCACTTGACTGTGAGACACAGCTTTGATTTTGTTGAAATTCTGGGACAGTCCCGCATAATCCGAGACGGTTGGGGGGTATAGTGTCAAATCAGATTTTTTTTTAAATCGGCTCTACTGAGTAACACTGGTTGTGAGATTAGGTTCCCTTAATACGTTACTCAGTGCTATAAAATATGTGACAATATGTAGTCGACCAGGTCATCACAGCACAGCTGATTTAAGGCCTTAGGCCGGCCATACACGTTTTGGCTTTGGCTGGTTCAGCAGGAACTGCCGAAATTTGAACCAATAATGGGCAGGCTGTTGATCGATCAACTTTGGTGCAACCAGCCTGCCGGATTAGCTTCAGATTGTCACAAGTGACTGCTATAGCCGCTAGCAATAATCACTATCTTCTCTGAGTGGGGACAGCTTCCCCTGTCCCCCAACTGGCAGCAGAGCCCCCTGTAAGCACTGTCTGTGTTGATGGGTGAATGATGCCAATTTCTTTCCTGCAACCCGTGGCTGCAGGAAAGAAATTCACACTGTCTATGGCTAGCCTAAAGCCTAGTAGACACAGGATAAATGTCAGGCGGCATCAACCGGTTCAGTAGAAACTGGCCGACATTCGGGCCGGGTGAACAGCAGCCGGTCCGACAAAAGCCACCTTCTGCCGAAGGCTCATGATTGAAAAAGGTCAGCCGACCAGCTCTTGATCAGCGCTCTCAGCAAATGACTGAGAGTGCTGACCGGAGAGTTCTTGCAGGGGGAGGGGGGTGTTTCCCGTGTCAGAACACAATAGAACAGCAAGGGAGATTTCCGTACTAGCATTGGATTGTTAGTAAAGAAGCTCCGACCTGAGCTGTCGGTATTTTTTTTAGTTCAACCCAGCGCGTTGTATTGTGTTCTAGGCTTCAGACTGCAGACTTTACACTTAGCTCTCTCATGGGAGTGAACAGTCACGGTTGAAAAAACTGCTGATGATTTAGGATGACAAATATGAAGTGCGTATGAAGAAGTTGTCAAGCGAACACTGAATGAACACCGTGCAAATTATTCATGCATTTGTCATCTCATGGTAACTAGAAGTTTTAAGTCGATTCATATTTTTCCTAATAAAATCTTGAGGATGTTTTTGTTTCTAACTTTTCATAGCATCACCCCACTAGTATTTGTCTTGCTGTCTCTTTTTTGTGTGTGTATATGTACAAATATTCCTAATGTCAGGCTGAGAGTCGAGCCCAAACAAATAGTCATATCCCGGCGTGTCACAGGGAATTACTTTTCCAGAATGCCTCTGCCAGTTCTGTATGACTGAGGTCCACCCAGTACTCAGGATGTTCAAAATAATATAATAATGTCTGGAGATAGCAGTCTCATACATCATCATTATTGATACTTCTGGGGAAGTATTGATCGGAGACTGATAATGAATGATTATCAATAACATTGAAATGGCAATGTACAGATAGAATATGAATGAGTTGAAAAAAAGTTATTTATCTTTATTTTGTACTGAAAAATCTATATACTGTATTGTTGCAAATAATCAATGATGTAATGTGATTATTCCCAATCCTCTTACTTCACCGTCCGTGATATTAGGAACACACAGATGGTGTAACTATTTAGTCAAATCCCAAAGATGGGCTGTGTACAGACACACCAGTGAGGTCAGAAAAAGACGCTCATTCCTAAGAGGTGAGTGGATGAGTTGTGTGGGACTTGGCAGCCAATCAGAAAGGATGTAGATGGGTTCTTGGGCCAAGATGATGAAATGTTTTCCTTCAGTCAGCAGGTAAGCCGAGTATTGATGATTACATGGAGCTCTTTTTTTTTTTAAATTCATTTAGGTTTCCTTTATTGCTGGAGAAAATTCTTAAATGTGATTTTTATTATATATTAACCCCTTCCTTACCGGGCAATAGTAATATGACGCCGGCAGGAACCCTCCCTCCCTCCGGGTGGACGTCAATAGATGTCCTTTCCTCCCGGCCATCTAGGGGGTGTGCGTGTCCGCCGGACACCTGAGATTGGCCACGATCACAGCAGGAGTGTGGATCTGTGTGTGTAAACACACAGATCCACCTACTGTCAGAGGTGAGGAGACCAATGTGTGTTCCCAGTACAGAGGAACATACATTGGACAGGCAATCATACCACTATAAAGTAATGCCACCTTACGTATTATTTCTACAACCTAAAGGAATTGTAAGGGAAAACATTTTGTTTGCTGAAATGACTGTTTACAGGGTATAAAGACATAATAGTTAACTGTTTCCTTTTAAAAATGATTAAAAATAGATAAAAATCAATCATATAATGTACCTGCAGTTTCAGTTTAGTTTTGCATGCTTTTTCATGCTTCTGTGATGTACAGAGCCAATAGAGGGCAGCGATGGTTTGTAAAACGAAACTGATTGGTTCTGAGGGGTTTTAGACACACAGTAATCACACCTCCGTGATCAGCGACCACAGAGAGAAAGCTCCCATGATTATTTTCGTCAGGAAACAGACAACCAGGAAGTGTGCAGAACAGAGAAGGATTAGAGCAACATCATAGCAAAAACGAACAATGAGGACATGAAAACAGGACAGCAGTAAGGTAAAGGAAGCTATTTAGCTAAAAAAAAAAAAATCCTTTAGTGACCCTTTAACCACTCCATCGTCGGAAGATTTACCCCTTTTCCTAACCAGGCCATTTTTTGCGATACGGCGCTTTAACAGCTCTTTTAACCCCAATCAAAGCTCATGTCACTAAATAAAATGGTTAGCTTACAGTCCTGTTTACACCTTGCTTTTGCTTGGTGCTTCGAAGAGGCTTCGATGAGGCTTTGATGAGGCTTCAGTGGGGCTTTGATGAGCCTTTGGTTGGGCTTTGGTGAGGCTTTGATGGGGCTTAATTGGTGCTTCAATCGAGCTTCACCATAGACTTCTATGGAGGCTTTAAACACGCTTTGAAGCACCACTAAAGTTACATGGGGGATAATTTTTGAAGGGAAGCCGAAGCAAAGCAACGCAGGACTGTAAGCTAATAGAGCTTTAACAAAGCCTGTCTGAAGCCTTGTTTTGAAGAAAGTGTAAACTAGCCGGTAATGTGCGTTGAAGCCAAAGCAAATGTAAATGAGCCCTTAGAGATACAGGGACAGAGACTGTGGAACTATAAAGCTAAGGGATTGAGGAAACGGAATGTAAGGAAGGTATTTATGGTAGCATTTAAAAAATATAGAGTTTATACAAACTTGTGTTATAATACAAAATCATAAAAAAATAAAAAAAATACAGATATCAGAGTTATTAGATAAACTTGCTTAACTGCTGAGTTCTTCCATTTTACAGTGCCCATCCTGAGGTCTCTGACAAAGGGGCCTAAGGTATAATAATGATCAGGCATCCAATCAATCCAGTGGGCCAGATCCACATACCTGCCCCGGCGTGGCGTGTCCCATTTACTCTACGCCGCTGTAAGTTACAGCGGCGTATCCTTTTCCACAAAGAAATGCCGCTGTAACTTATGGCGGCGTAGCGTAAATGGGCCGGCGTACGCGGGTGTAATTCAAATTTACTAGTGGGGGGCGTGTTTTATTATAATTATGGATGACCCGACGCAAATGACGCTTTTTTTTAACTGCGCATGTGCCGACCGTGGACGTATCCCACTGCAAATGCGCAAAATCACGTCGCAAAACATCAATGAAAACGACGTGAACGTAACTTACGCAAATCCCTATTCGCGGACGGTTTACGCAAACGATGTGAACGATGGAAAAAATGATGCTGGCCTGACGTCAATACTTAACATTACGTACACCTCTATACATCAGGGGTAACTTTACGCTGGACCTACGCTTACGCAAACGACGTAAAAACACTGCGCCGGGCGTACGTACGTTCGTGGATCAGCGTATCTACCTAATTTGCATATTCAACATGGAAGCGTCCCTAGCTTCCAGCATAAATAGGACACTTTAGGACAGCGTATCTACGCAGAAACCCGGTGTATCGTGTTTTGTGGATACAGAACATTGATACACCGGCGCAGATTTGAAATTACGGCGGCGGATCTGGAGATCCGCCGCCGTAATTGTTTGTGGATCTGGCCCAGTGTCTTTCTTTTACCAGGGGACATCTGGCCATAATGCCTAGTACACACAATGAGAAAATCGGACGAAAAAGACGCATTTGGAGCGATCGTCAGATAATCTATTAGTTGAAACTCAGATTTCTAGAGCTGATCACAACAGTTCATGTGGAAATATCCAAAGGGACAAGCATGATTTTCATGTAATTAGTTTAGTATTTTTCGATGAAAAATTAAGCGCCCAAGACTGCACATTCTCAGAAAGAAAAGAATACAATACAATACATTACTAATAATAATAAAAAAAAAATGGACGATCATTCATCCGATATTCTCATTGTGTGTGCGAGGCTTAAGACTAATGCCGCGTACACACGGTCATTTTTTGCGATGAAAAAAAACGACGTTTTTAATCATGAAAAAAAACGACGTTTTTCAAACTTCATTTTCCAAAAAACGTCGTTTTGCCCACACACCATCACTTTTTATGACACAAAAAACAACGTTTTGAAAAACGACACAAAAAATTCAAGCATGTTGGAATTTTTTTTTGGTCGTTTTTTTTAAGACAAAAAACAACGTTTTGCCCACACACGATCAATTTAAATGACGTTTTAAAAAATAATGGAGGCAAATGGAGAGGAAATGTGATGCCACGTACACACGACACACGTTTTTCTGGTTGTAAAAAATTACGTTTTTTTTAAGTGTAATTAAAAACAATCTTGTGTGGGCTCCAGAGCATTTTTCACGATGTAAACAATGGGCATTAAAAATTTAGAACATGCTCTAATTTTTCACAAAGTTTTTAACGTTGTCGTTTTTAACGTCGTAAAAAATGGTCGTGTGTGGACTTTAACCATGTGAAAAAAACGCGCATGCTCAGAAGCAAGTTATGAGACGGAAGCGCTCGTTCTGGTAAAACTAGCGTTCGTAATGGAGTAAGCACATTCATCACGCTTTAACAGACTGAAAAGCGCAAATCGTCTTTTACTAACACGAAATCAGCAAAAGCAGCCCCAAGGGTGGCATTTTTTTTCACGATCGTGTGTAGGCAAGGCCGTTTTACCGATCGGGTTGAAAAAAACTCAGTTTTTTCTAGACCATTAAAAGAGTAATTTTTTACAACCCGAAAAATGGTCGTGTGTACGCGGCATGAGAATTCCAGTAGAAAGGTAAGTACTTCTGATATAAGTGTAACATTTCTGATTTCATAGGGAGGTAAAGTGTAACACAAGCCTATGTGGATAGTAAAAGTCCACTTTATTAGCATAAGTGATCCTAAGCACTGCAAAGCAGCCAGGCGGTTGACCAAGGTTTGGGAAACACTGATATACTATAAAAACGCCAAAAAGAGGTAAGGTGTTAAGAAATCCTTACAGTTTTCCAAGTCTGAAGTCCAGGAAATCAAGATGAATAACATCACAGTTTCATAGTGATTTCCTGCCTCAAAGCACAGCTTACATATTTTTAAATAGCAAAATTACATCTCTGTTTTTTTTGGTATCAGGTTTATGTTATATATTATCCCAAATATACTATTACTAAGATGATTTTGGAGCAGCAATGGCATAGCAATATGTGATAATAAGGAGACCAACTTGTACTAGGTCTATGTGTAGCTTTATTTAAAATGCTCAAACGTTGTCATTGTGTGTTTGGAAGTTAGTAATACTGAGGATATATTGTGAGACATGGTTGATACTCTACATTAATGAGGAAGTAAACCCCGGTAATAAAAAAAAATAAACTGCAAGAGAAAGGCATAATGAGCTAGTATGCATAGCATAACTTACCTGGGATCGAATCCCCCAAACTGCTCCTCATTCCCCTCTGCCGCCATCTTGCCTCGATGTCCCTTCCGTTGTATCGCCACTCCAGCGCTGTGACTGGCTGGAGTTGCGATGACGTCACTCCCGCGCATTGCGCGGACCGGCATACATAATCTCACTCATGCATGCGGGAACGGGCATTACCGGCATGATTCCATTCATGGAACCAGCCCGCTAGTGCGCCTGCGCCATTGTCAACGGCGCGCATGTGCCGTAGACATCGGTTCCCGTTTTTTTAAATTAATTGTGTAGGTTAAGGAGATATTTCTTGCACCTACAGGTAGGCTTTAATCTAGGCTTACCTGTATGTACAAGTTGTGTGGTTGGGTTTACAAACACTTTGAAGTAGAATTATAGCAAAACTTATTTTTTTGGATAGAGCAAGGAATGTTATAACCCCTGTCAGATTTGTTTTCGCCATCTGTGTCTCATTTGATTCTCAGAGATTTTTCTTCACTTCCTGTCCCCCATAGTCAAACAGGAAGTAAGAAGATATGCCTTCTAATTATGGGCCCTTTCACATGGGCGGATCAGTAATGACCTGCCTCCGTGTGTCCGTAAGCTCAGCGGGGATCGCCCTGTAAATCCCCGCTGAGCCGTCGGATGACAGGGACCGCCCTGTCTTTTCTCCACTCTCTCCCCTATGGGGAATCGGGATGAACATGGACCGTGGTCCATGTTCATCCGATCCGCTCTGCAGATGGAAGAAAAAAATAGGGTTTTTGTCCGTCTGCAAAATCGGATCTTTGCGGAGTCGGGTGATTACGGGTGTCAGCGGATATTTATCCGCTGACATCCGCAATCACATAGGGACCAATGTATGTCCCTTTTTCATCCGCAAACGGGATGGATGAAAAAGCGGACATATCGGTCCGCACGTGTGAAAGGGGCCTAAGGGAATTCCTTGGGAACCCCCAGGTCACCAGAACTAGCTTCCCCATTGGAATATTTCCCCTCTATTACTTTTCTGGGGACAACCCAAATGTTTTGATTTTCTTTTACTTTTACTTTCAATGATAATGGTAAACAGGACAAATAGAGAGGCTGAATCTCCATAATGGGAGCACAGACAGCAATAAAAACTGACCAGTGTTCTAATCCCTATCCAAACGAATAAAAAAACGTGCTTTTAGTTATACTTATTCTCCTTGGCAGTTTGTGAAGGTCAATGCAAAGTGCTTTTTAGTTTGTCTCTTGGTTATCAGTTGTTGTGAATGTCAAAATGCCATAAGATACAGCTTTTTTATTGTTTGTATATTTTTATGGGTAGTTAAAGTTACATATTTACAGTTTTTGCCCTTCCTTTCTTATTTTTTACAATTC
>JAJQKJ010000141.1:0-105813 GCA_029574335.1 Rana kukunoris | reverse complement strand
GGTCATGATCGTGTCTGGGGTCATCTTCCTCCTGGCCGGAATCCTTCTCTTGGTGCCAGTCTCCTGGTCTGCCAACAACATCATCCGAGACTTCTACAACCCTCTGGTGGTGGAGGCTCAGAAGAGAGAGCTGGGAGCATCGCTGTACATCGGCTGGGCGTCCGCTGCTTTGCTCCTCCTAGGCGGTGCCATGCTGTGCTGCAACTGCCCACCAAGGGACCAGAAGCCTTATTCTGCCAAATATTCCGCAGCACGATCTGGACCTGCAAGCAACTACGTGTAATCTGCCCTACACTGCCTTGTCCACGAGCCAGCAAAGGACACCGACTTCGAGGAATCTGCATTCACCAAATCTTCTCAGTTTTCCTTTCAAGTTACAGAACTTTGGAACAAACCAATAACAGGCGCATACCGGGGGGTTTTTTTTTTTTTTTTTTTACTCTGATGACCTAGGAAGAAACGTTACACCCAGAAGACAGGGGTGACTTTGGCTGTTTTTTTTGAGACTCTGAACTGAACAGACCTAGGCAAGGAACACTTACTCCTACCACCCAGAAGATCAGGGGGTGACTTTGGCTGTTTTTTTTTAGACTCTGAACTGAACAAACCTAGGCAAGGAACACTTACTCTCACCCCAGAAGATCAGGGGTGACTTTGGCTGTTTTTTTTTAGACTCTGAACTGAACAGACCTAGGCAAGGAACACTTACTCCACCCAGAAGATCAGGGGTGACTTTGGCTGTTTTTTTTGAGACTCTGAACTGAACAGACCTAGGCAAGGAACACTTACTCCACCCAGAAGACCAGGGTGACTTTGGCTGTTTTTTAAGACTCTGAACTGAACAGACCTAGGCAAGGAACACTTACTACCACTCCACCCAGAAGATCAGGGGTGACTTTGGCTGTTTTTTTGAGACTCTGAACTGAACAGACCTAGGCAAGGAACACTTACTCCACCCAGAAGATCAGGGGTGACTTTGGCTGTTTTTTAAGACTCTGAACTGAACAGACCTAGGCAAGGAACACTTACTCCACCCAGAAGACCAGGGGTGACTTTGGCTGTTTTTTAAGACTCTGAACTGAACAGACCTAGGCAAGGAACACTTACTCCACCCAGAAGACCAGGGGTGACTTTGGCTGTTTTTTAAGACTCTGAACTGAACAGACCTAGGCAAGGAACACTTACTCCACCCAGAAGATCAGGGGTGACTTTTGCTGTTTTTTTTTAGACTCTGAACTGAACAGACCTAGGCAAGGAACACTTACTCCACCCAGAAGATCAGGGTGACGTTGGCTGTTTTTTTGAGACTCTGAACTGAACAGACCTAGGCAAGGAACACTTACTCCACCCAGAAGACCAGGGGTGACTTTGGCTGTTTTTTTTTTTAAGACTCTGAACTGAACAAACCTAGGCAAGGAACACTTACTCCCGCCCAGCAGAGGACGTTGTCATTGACTGTGAAGATTGATGAAGACGAAATAATAAAAAAAAATCACTAATCATTTGGGTGGAGGTTACAACCGGAATTTTGGGTGGGGGAAGTGTTACCTGTTCGGTGAGTCTGCAATAGAGATTGGGCTACACAGGAGCTTCGTGACAGTTGGTAGACTTCTACACGCCCCTGCTGGTCATTGTTGGGTATTGCAGAAGAAGAGCTTGGTAAAGCCATAGACCTAACGAACTCAGGGAAACGTATCAGTAATATGTGGGTGGCCTACTGAGATTTATATCTAGGCACAGAGGGAGGGAGAGAGAAACTACAATCTGCTTCTTAGCTGAAAGCCAGTGATTTTTTTTTTAAATAGGAATATGGAGGTTAATTAATTTCAGTATTCAATATTTCACGCTGGGCAATCATCACCGCAAATCGCTGACGCGCAGTTACCATTTGCCAATTGGCACAGTGGGGGTTGTTATTCAGATTGCTTTGATGATTCCTTTTTATCAGTGCTTAATTAATTTGCCCAAATCAGGATGTGATAATACAGCAATATACTACTCACGTTTGATTTAATTACTATTTTATATATATATATTTAAGAAAAAATAAACTGTACCTGGTTTGTACAGTTCTAACCCAATATAGTGCCTTTATAAACCTGTTTTATCTCCTCTCCCTGTTATTGCAGATATTCCTATTAGTATAATATTGATCAGTGCAAGCTGTACATAGCTGAATATGCATGCATAGTTTGCATAGGGTCTGTAAAATGTGCAAAGCCAAATGAAAGTCTTTTTTTTTTTTTTCAATTATTTTTGTATTTTGTACATGTTTATGCTTTTCCAAATAATACATGTTTCTATGATAATAAAAACAAACAAAAAAACATACTCATTGTCCATTTGTATTTTCATAATTTTTAGGTCATGTGTGAAAATGTCTGAATACGTGATTTATAATAGTATGGTATGCTGGTGGAGTTGAAGGGAGGTTGTTGCGTGTTGGAAAGGTGCCTGAATGTGTGTGGGATGAGTTATATTCATGTTTGTGTTCAAGGTTAAGCAAGGTTACATGCCAGAAAAAAATGTTTAGCCTAGTGTATTAAATAAAACAGGCGAAAAGGGGCTGAGCATTTAGAAATAATATGGTCGAAGTCGATATTAATATACTAATATATTATTAATTTTACTATTTATATTACTAATATAATATATATATTACTAATTAATATTACTAATTATATATATATATATATATATATATATATATATATATATACATATATATATATAAATATATAAAAGTCGATATTAATATACTCTGGAGACAATATATATATATATATATATATATATATATATATATATATATATAAATATATAAAAGTCGATATTAATATACTCTGGAGACAATCTGTTATTGTAATTTATATACATTTTTCTTATATATAAATTGTTAAAGGGTAAATTATCCTAAAGTATATAAAATATAAAATAACACACTCTGGAGACAATCTGTCATTTTAATTTTTTATATTTTTCTAATATATAAATTGTTAAAGGCTAAATTATCCTAAAGTATATAAAATATAAAACAACACACTCTGGAGACAATCTGTCATTTATATTTTTTATATTTTTCTAATATATAAATTGTTAAAGGGTAAATTATCCTAAAGTATATAAAATAACACAATCTGGAGACAATCTGTCATTGTAATTTATTTATATTTTTCTAATACATAAATTGCTAAAGGGTAAGTTATCCTAAAGTATATAAAATATCAAACAAAATGTGAATGGGCTAGTCCAAGGGTCTCCAAATTGCTGCCCCAGGGTCAGATGGGGCCTTTTGCTTGCCTTTATCTGGCCATTGGGGCACTATCCCTCCCACTGATGCGAGACCCTATTCTGCCATCTGACACCGACAATGGCGCACCATTTCTCCCACTGATGTCACTAATGTGGCACTATTCCTCCCTATGATACCAGCAATGGGGCACTATTCCTCCTTATGATACCAGCAATGGGGCACTATTCCTCCTTATGATACCAGCAATGGGGCACTATTCCGCCCCCTAATACCAGATGTTTACTCCCACTGATGCCAGGAAAATTTTCACTCCCGCTGGCCAAAGTCCTGCCCTCCAAGAGTCTGAAGGACAATAAACTGGCCCTTTGTTTAGAATGTTTGGAGACCCCTGGGCTAGTCTATGCAAAAACTTTTTCGGGTATGTTTTAACTCCATCTGATCATCTAGTATAGAATAATTTTCCTTTGGTATTAATAAAATATTCTAAAGTAGTAGTTGCTGATAATACCGGAGGAATCTGGTGGCAAGATCTGGGAACCCTGACTGGTAAGTTCACTATAGAGTGGTATTTCCAGTTATTGGTGTAATCTAAAGAGCTGAATCCACCATGAGCTTCATATATAGCTAAGGCAGTGATGGTGAACCTTGGCACCCCAGATGTTTTGAAACTACATTTCCCACGATGCTCAACTACACAGCAGAGTGCATGAGCATCATGGGAAATGTAGTTCCAAAACATCTGGGGTGCCAAGGTTCCCCATCACTGATCTAAGGTCTTCAGTGGCAAAAACTCTGGAACAGTTCCCGAATCCCAGCACTCTTCCTGTCTATTTTGGAGTGTGCATAGTCCTCCCCTGCAAACAAATGAAAGAAAAGACAGGTACTTACCATGACAAGTGTACAGACCTGGAAACTGAAATGCAGATATCTTACTACCAATAGTCAGACACACAAAACTGTAAGGTAGGTTAAAGTTCCAGCATATAGCAATAACTCAAATAGTAATTTGTGGTCAATTGATCTTTTCAGTTTTTAGGTCATTCACATTACTAGAGGATGTCACTCAATAGGTCATATTTATATTATGGAGAATACTGCTGGAAAAACTAGACTTTTTCTGCTGGGCCAGAACCTGTAAAGGTACCCATTGATTTTAAGGGTAGTCAGAGGCAAGGGCATAGTCCAACCACTCTCACTCTGCTAGCAAATGAATAAAGGTTTCAATTTGTACACAAGCAAGGAGAGAGCCCATCCCAAGCTAGACATGCCAAGATACTGTATACACTATAATAACAAAAGTATTGTAACACCCGCCTTTACAAGCACATGGGCTTTAAAGTGGATGTAAACCCCCCAAGTATAAGATTTCCTATCATCTGTGCCCAGTCTTGCCACACAGAGTTAATCCAGCGCTGAGCAATCCTCTTTTAAAGTTCAGTGCAAATTAACAGAATTCCAAATAAAAACTTGCCAAATTATAAAGTCTGTTTCTCTGTTATTGCTTTCAGTAACAGGTTATTTACAAATCTAGCTTGGACATGTTTATCATAACAAGAGGTGATCCAAAGTTCATTGTATATTAGTAGGATGTGTTATGATGTTATATCACCTCATGTTATGATAAACAAAACATAACATATGATAAACATGTCCTAGCTAGATATGTAAATAACCTCTCACTCAAAGCAAGAAGAGAGAAAACTGACTTTTTATTTAGGCAGGGTTTTATCTGGAAGGCTGTTCATTTTCACTGAACATAAAAGAGGATTTCTCATATCTGGATTAACTCTGTGTGGCAAGACTGGGCACAGATGATAGGAAATCTTATACTCTACATTGTGACATCAAAACAAAATTTTTTTTTTCAGGGTTTACATCCACTTTAATGGTATCCAAGTCCTAGTTCGTAGGTTTGAGGTTGAGTTGGCCCACCCTTAGCAGATATAACAGCTTCAATTTTTCTAGGAAGGCTGTCAACAAGGTTTAGGAGTGTGTCTATGAGAATGTTTGCCCATTCTTCCAGAAGCACATTTGTGAGGTCAGGCACTAGTGTTGGACGAGAAGGCCTGGCTTGCAGTCTCTGCCCTAATTCATCCCACAGGTGTTCTATTGGGTTGATGTCTTAGTATGCTGACATCTTAAGAGTTCCCTTCACTGGAACTAAGGGGCCAAGCCCAACCCCTGAAAAAAACAACCTTACACCATAATCCCCCCTCCACCAATTGATTTGGGCCAGTGCACAAAGCAAGGTCCATAAAGACATGGATGAGCAAGTTTGGGGTGGAGGAACTTGACCAGCCTGCACAGAGTCCTGAGCTCAACCCGATAGAAAACCTTTTGGTTAAATTAGAGCGGAGACTGCGAGCCAGGCCTTCTCATCCACAGATGCACTTCTGGAAGAATGGTCAAACATTCCCATAGACACACTCCTAAACCTTGTGGACAGCAATCTCAAAAGAGTTAAAGCTGTTATAGCTGCAAAGGGTGGGCCAACTTAATATTGAACCCTACCGATGAAGACTGGAATGCCATTAAAGTTCATGTGCATGTAAAGGCAGGCGTCCCAATACTTTTGGTAATATAGGGTGGGTTAGTGTGATCTAAGAAGTCTGTTGGTGATCATCTACTGCACCCAGACAACACACCCTAAGTAAATGACGCATGTACAGTAGTTCTGTTCTCAAAGAAATACTTGGGAGGGAAGCAGTAGGCGGTGTACACTTGGCCGTGTACTAGTTCTTGGGCAACCACTTAATTTGCTGTGGAATTGAACAGGTGCTTCTCCTACGAACAGATAGTGTACTCTCAGCCAAATGCTTTGCAGACACCCATTTAGCTTTATCCCAGATTCCTTGAAAAAAACACTTGGGTAGTTCCACGAGGAGCCTGGAACATTGTTACCAAAAAACGATATCAGATTCCTTGGCTGGACTATCCCGCAGATTCCGTCATTTGTTCTAATGTAGAACTTAGGAATTGAGGATAAAATAACCCATTTAGTGGGGTGAGATGAACGTAGGCCTAAGGTGAGAAGTGAAGTACACACTTAGGGCCGATCCGCCCTATAGACTCACTATGCAAGCCGCTTAGGGCCCCAGGGAGGTCAGGATCGGCACTGAGTACACCTATGAGCACTTCTACAGTCATGCACAAAGGAATGCTTTTTCTTTCCTTGGCTGCATGTTTCACCAGGTAAAGTCCAGAGCCATTTGCACAGATCAGGTATGGATATATTATTGACTTTATTTGTAATTATGACAGGGCTCAAGAGTTACCTCAAGAGAGCCTTAAGAGTTACTTACCACCAGTTGCCTCACCCAACCCCCATCCTGCCCTGCCCATAATTCCACCCCTAAACACTCCCCTGTAAATTATCTCATGAAATGGCAGTGTTAAATGTTTTATGCAGAATTAGGTTGCAAAAATAAATATTAACAACCTCTTTAACAATATTAAAATAAAGCATATCAGTAATCAGTGCAGCCTATGAGTGTCCATCAGTGCAGCCTACAAGTGCCCATCAGAGCAGACTCATCAGTGCATCCTCACCAGGGTCCATTAGTGCAGCATATTAGTACCCATGAGTGCAGCCTCATCAGTGCCCATCAATGCAGCCTATCAGTGCCCATCGGTGCAGCCTTATCAGTTCCTAGCAGACAGATTTCTCACCGCTCCAGGTGAGCCCCGTGTGCAATCAAGGGTTGTTGAACCACCAAGGTGCTGGCAATGCTAATGATAGCAAATGGAAGGACGAAGACTGGACAGCCGCACTCCAAAATTACTTAAAATAAGTTGTCTTTTATTTTCAACTGTACACACAGTCACTGCAACCAACAAAATACAGTATGGCCGACGCGTTTCGCACTTACAGTCAGTGCTTAGTCATGGCTAAGCACTGACTGTAAGTGCAAAACGCGTCGGCCATACTGTATTTTGTTGGTTGCAGTGACTGTGTGTACAGTTGAAAATAAAAGACAACTTATTTTAAGTAATTTTGGAGTGCGGCTGTCCAGTCTTCGTCCTTCCATTTGTTATCAGTTCCTAGCAGTGCAGCCTATTAGTGCCCATCAGCGCAGCATATCAGTGCTGCCTTATCATTGCAAGCCCATCAGTGAAGCTTATGAGTGCCGCCTCATCATTGATCATCAGTGCCACCTCATCAGTTTCGCCTCATCAGTGGCCATCAGTGCAGCCTCATCAGTGCTCATTAATGCAGCCTTAGAAGTGCCCATCAGTGCAGCCTCATCAGTGTCCATCAGTGAAGCCTCATAAGTGCTTATCAGTGCCCGTTAGTGCAGCCCATCAGTGCTCATCAGTTAAGCCTCATCAGTGCCCATTAATGCAGCCTATCACTGCATGGAAATCACAGGGAGGAATCAAGAGGAGAGCCGATCACACAGAGAGAGGATCTTCCGCTGTGAGACAACTTGAATCTGAAACGCTGTCCACTATCAAACAAAGTCCTGCCTCCCGTACCGGCCCCTATGATAGACAGAACACTGATTCAGTTTCCTGGCATTGGACCAGTGTGCTGTCTATCATAGGACCCGGTAAGGAGGCGGGACTTTGTTTGACAGCGGCCAGCATTTCAGATTCAAGCTGTGTCACAGCGGGACATCTGCTCTCTGTGTGATCCGGCCGACTCTCCTGCCAAAAGTTTCCTGGCTGAGCCCTTCTCACAAAAGTGGTGTGGCCTTTTTTACAAGACATTTGAGCGGCCTGGGGGGCTGGGGACAGACCAGCCAAGCCACATTCCACTCCTCGAGACAGACACTGTCGCATTTCTGAGTCTTTAATTTACTGCTTCATTGCTGTTTAAAGTTATGACAGGTCCCAGATGGGTTGCCTTCTCACCGGGTCTGTTGGGTATTGCTGGACTTCAGTTACAATATATTTTTGTTACTGCACTTGCATTGTGCTGTACCTTCGCACAAGAAGCTACCGTAATGGCAACCCAGGTTATCACCGCTCATTACCAGCATACCTTCAGTTTTGCAGCAAACAGTAATCGGAGGGAAGGTTTGTGTTCTGTAATGCAGCGGTCATCAACCCTGTCCCCAGGGCCCACTAACAGGCCAGATTTTATGTATTACCTTGGGGAGAAGCAGACTAGAATACTGCAATCACTGAGCAGCAAATGACATCACCTACAATGTATTTCAGTTATCTTGTAAACCTGGCCTGTTAGGGGACCCGAAGGACAGGGTTGATGACCACTGCTGTAAAGCATTCCAAGAAAATAATTTTACAGATTAAACAAAAATCCTATTTTCTTGATCAAATATCATAGGACACAGGTTTATAATGAGTAACAAGGGATTTCCCAAAGCATTCAAACGGAGGGGTGGGCAACACAGCAAACAAAACTGCCAACAGGCCTAAACATGAGTGAAAATTAGGCAAGGTCCACAGGTCACAGGGCTACCAGAATTTTTTTAGCCCTTCCCACCTGGTAGAACCTGAATGTGTAAACTGAGGACCAGGTGGTGGCCTTGCAGATATAAGGACCAAAGCCTGATGCTGAAAATCCCAAGAAGGGCTATCACTTCAAGTGAGTGTGCCTTGACCACAGACAGGGAATCTTTATGCCCGAGGTCATAGGCCTGAATGATAAATTTAGTCCTAGGCTAAGGTGACCAGATTTTTTAAATGAAAACCGGGGACATTTTTTTTTTCTACTAGTAATGGCGGCAATCAGCGACTCAATGCCCGTCGCTACCACCGCCCGACTCACAGCCTTAAAGTCTTACTCTCCGGGCCCCAGTTACTACTGGACGGGGAGAGGAAGATCACTCTGCCAGGGAAGGCAAGGAGAAAAGCAGGCAGGTGGCTGGCCAGGACTTGAGCCAAGGCAGAAGAACATGCGAGCGGAGCTGAATGTGCATGCACCCGAAACTGAACAAATATTCCCTCCGCTCCGACCAGCACATGATCATCAGTAAGGGGCACAGATAATGGGAAAAGTATTTTTTTAGTCTGAACTGTCTTTGAAATTGCCCCAGCCCCTGTTCAAATCCAATCTGGGGACAAAAAAGGGGACAGACTTGGACCGGGGACAGTGTCCTCAATCAGGGGACTGTCCCCTGAAACTGGGAAAGTCTGGTCACCCTATCCTAGGCCTCAAAACAACTTTCATCTGAGTAAAAGACCAGAAAAGGCCCTTCACAGGACAAAGCTGCAAATCTGACTTGCAGAGGTGAAAAAGGCCACCATGCGAGGAAGGACAGACGGAAAGTTGTCCTCCTGAAGAACCCAGGTTGAGATTTTGTGGCATCTACAGGGAGCGCACAGAAGGAACAATGTGAGTGACCCCCTGTACAAAGGCACTAAATAATCATTAGGGTCCAAATACGTCCAAACCTAACTAGAGGAAAGACAGGATTTGTCCTACAAAGTACTTCCTGGGCTAGCCTGTCACCAAGTGAAGTACACCTTGCAGAAGTTGATTTCCTAGATCTTAGGAGAGTAGGGATGGACTGAATCTGATAGGCCTCTGTCCCTCAGGACCTGGGCTTCTACAGTCATGCCGCCATATAAAGCCAAAAAACAGGGTGGGCAAAAAAATGCAAATAGACTGTTTATTTTGCAAGGGAAGTGGCAAACTGCAAAGGAATTTCCCCCAAAATGAAGTAACTGAGGGGACGCTCTAATGACTTCCATCGTCCAATGATATGCAAGCAAAAATGCTGTTTTTGTTTTAACCTTGCACGTGAGTGGGTATTCCTTGCAAGGTGAAATTCCACCACATTCACTAAGCTCTGGGGAAAATTCCAATGCAAACTAACAGCCTATTTGCCTTTTGTAAATAAACCCCAGAGTCTCTTCTGTTACCTATTTGCTAGCAATAAAATAAGACCTTAGTTCTACTTTAAGATTTATGAATACCGGTTAGGTGAGTCTGAATCATTTTGCTTAGAGCTACTGTAATTTCACCATCCATATCTGATTATAATATTTTTTATAACTTTTAAACTTTTACACACCCTATCTTGTGAAAAAACAACAACTGCATTCAATGAACAAAATGTATCAACACAAAAACAAAGTAAAAATGTATCCCTTTCACTTTAAACTTTATATTATAATATGGAAAGATCATAGGCGTGCGCACAGGGTGTTCCAGGTGTGCCCAGGCACACCCTAATCACTCCCTGCAGTGCAGATTCCTCCTGCTGCCCGGTGTCCCCTCCAACAGCATGGCTGACTTTCCTCCTCTTCCATTGGCTACTGCAGTGGGCACACATAGATGATATTTCAGGAAGAGTGGGGGAAGGGGTAATGTCATTTACCGGCCCCTTTCCTTTCTAAATGAACACAGTGAGAGATCCGTACCATGTTTTTGATCTTTCAGGTGCACACCCTAATGCAACAGGCTGCGCACACCTATGGGAAAGATATTGAAATAATTGCATAGTAAAAAGGTTTTCATTTGCTGTATCACCCTGGTGTTTAGGCAGGGTTGCTCCTAACTTAAACTGCCAGGTATAGCTGCCTTGGATAATTGTTGAGGATCAATTAATTTCACTCTAATGCCGCATACAGACGATCTGAAATTTCGACAACAAAACTGTGGATTTTTTTCCGACGGATGTTGGCTCAAACTTGTCTTGTTTACACACGGTTGCACAAATGTTGTCGGAAATTCCGAACGCCAAGAACGTGGTGACGTACAAGACGTACGACGGAACTATTAAAGGGAAGTTCAATAGCAGTCGTGTTGGTAGAAGTTTGATGAGAGACGATTTGCGCTTTTCAGCCTTGTGCTTTTCAGTCCGTTACAGCGTGACGAATGTGCTATCTCCTTTACGAACGCTAGTTTTACCAGACTGAATGCTTCCGTCTCGTACTTCATTCAGAGAATTCGGCGAATTTTGTGTGTCGGAATTGTCCACACACGATCGGAATTTACAAGAACAGATTTTGTTGTGGGAAAATTTGAGAATCAGCTCTCAAATTTTTGTTGTCGGAAATTCTGAGAGCAAATGTCCAATGGAGCCTACACACGGTCGGAATTTCCGAAACAAGCTCCCATCGAACATTTGTTGTCGGAAATTCCGACTGTGTGTACACGGGATAAGACTGTAATTGCTGCACTCCTCTCTTTTGCCACTAGGTGGTCGGGTACTTGGTGGCCTTACATATGGGAAGGGCAATGCAAGGTCAAATTATGGGTATATGGGGTATCCCAGCCAATGGGCATTGGTTTTCTTAAATCCCTTGGCCTGCTGGTAGAACCTATATATTCGGGTGGAGTCAGGTAATTGGTGTTCTGTGCCACCTGGACGACTGTCTGGGTGGACATGTGCTGTATTGCCCGGGCTGCTAGGCTGGAGTTTGGGCCTATCCTGGGCACATCTGGCTGCTAGGCTGTCTAAGGGCCTATCCAGAAGCAAGAGAGCAGCGCAGGGGTGGGATTACAGCTGCAGTCCAACCAGAAGTGACAGTTCTGCCAGCCAGAGAACCTGTTGGGTTCGGAGGTAAAGGGGAAACTGTCGCCAGTATGGGACCATGCACCTTATTACCAGGGACCACAGTGAGCAACTGAAGCAAGTACCAGAGCAATATTCTAACCAACCGGTGACAAATAAGGAAACTTCAGTGGGAATCAAGCCAGGGAGCCAGCCAGCGGAGGTGACACTTGCAGAGCAGTCTTGTGTGTCAAGCAGACCAAGCAGGCCAGTGAGGTGAAGCTTGAGAAGAATCTTGAGTGCCAAGCTAGGGACCCAGCAGAGAGGCGCGGGTGACACTTGAGGAAGATACTACAGTGAAGATTGGAGCTCAAGGGATTCAGTGGCAGTGAATTAGTGAGTCTAGTGAGAAACATAGCTCAGTAGGCTGTAGAACTACAAGAAGTGATTGTATTGGAAGTGAAGCAACTGTTAGGCGGCGTACACACGTACGAAATCGGCGACCCGCCCGTCGGGAATGGCAACCAGCCATTCATCCCGACGGGCCGTCGAGCAAATAGAGAGCCTGCTCTCTATTCGCTCGACGGGATTCCCGACGGGCGGGGCGAGCCAGGAGCGTACACACGGCCGAGGTTCTCGCTTGGAATGCAGCTCCCAGCGAGGTTCTCGCTGGTTTCTAGTGAGAACCTCGGTCGTGTGTACGCCGCCTGACAAATTCTGTTAGGAACTGTTAAAGACTGTTGCCATAGGAGACAGCATTCCTACACATGCAGATGTGGCGTCTTGCTGGATGTCTTTCCCTGCATGGCTGTCGTCCTGTTGAAGTCTGCCAATTAATCTTGCAACTACTTAAGGGTGTCCTGGCCCTAACTCTCTCTCCCAAAGCCCTGTTAAGACAAATCAAATCTCTATTGCGTTCAAGAAGTGTCTGGAGCCCAATCAATTTACCCTGCTGGCCCGATGAAAACCATAATTAAAAGTTGTCTTCCTTTGGAGAAAATTTCTCTCCCTTTCTGTTGTGTGACAGAAAAATACATTTTAACCTGTTGCTCACTGTGTAACACGTATGTGCAGTAGCACATATACGTCACAGGGAGGTTGGTGTATGCAGGGTGGGGCAATATGCAGGGAGGGTAGTGTGTACAAATGTGTAGAAAGGGGTCAGTGTGTATTGAGAGATTTTTGGCCATGACTGTATATGTAAAGTGCTGTGTAAATTGATGGCGATATATACAGTATGTACCTGTATTAAAAAAAAAATGTAATTTGTCACATGTGCAGCATAATAGTAATTATCCGTTAGAACAATGTTTCTCACTCACTCCAATCCTCCAGAACCCCCAAAAGCAGGACTGTCTTTAACGCGGGGCAAATGGGGAAGCTGCCCTGGGCCCAACCATTGTTGGGGGGTTCAGAGCAGCTGCACTTAAACCCACACTGCTGCCCGCAGGGAACATTCTCCCTGGAGGCACAGGAGGTGCCCAAAAACTGAAGGACAGGTGGTCACACCCACGGCTACACTGCCACTGCCACTGCCTGCCCCCCAGATCAAAAACAAACAGGCCTAGCATGCAGCATAGGCCTGCCTAAATTTACCTGCCTGGTAGCTATCACAAAAACCCTCACCTCTAACACCTACCTATGGTAGAGGGCGCTACATCTGCAAGTGAGGAGGGAGGGGGAAACGTCTGGGCTGTATGAGAGAGACGCTCTCAGCTCAGAGTCTTGCTGAGGACGCACAGATAGGTGTCACTGATGTACACTGATAGGCGGCATTGATAGGCACTGAAAGGTGGCACTGATAGGCAGCATTGATGAGCACTGATAGGCGGTATTGAAAAGCACCGATAGGTGGCACTAATAGATGGAAATAATGAGCACTGAAAGATGGCACTGATGGGCTCTAATAGGCAGCATTAATGAGCACTGACAGGTGGTACTGATGCGCACTGATAGGGAGCATTGCGGAGCACTGATAGGTGGAACTAATAGGCAGCACTGTTAGGTGGCGCTTATAAGCACTGATAAGCGACACTGATAGGCGGCGTTGATGAGCACTGATAGGCTGCTCTGAAGGGCACTGATAGGCTTCACTGATGGGCACTGAAAGGCAGCATTGATGAGCACTGATAGGTGGAACTAATAGGCAGCACTGTTAGGTGGCACTGATAAGCACTAATAGATGACACTGATAGGCGGCATTGATGAGCACTGAAAGGTGCCACTGATAGGCGGTATTGATGGGCACTGATGGGCACTGACTGGCGGTTTTGGCATTGGCTTTTCATGGTTTCTTGCACCGTGGGCCCTAGTTCTACTTATGCCTCTGTCCTCAACCCTGCACTTTGCCCATTTTGGACCCCTCAACCCTGCACTCTACACATAGCGCACCCCTTAACACCGCTCTCTGTACATAGAAACCCCTCAACCCTGCACTCTGCACATAACACACTCCTCAACACCGCACTCTGTATGTAGTGCACTCCTAAAATCCTAGTAAATAACAATGCCCCACTGTTTAGTGCAGTTTAGCCACACACACAATTCGATGCAGAGATAATGATGTGCAGTGACCTCTAGCAACCAATCAGTGAACAGTAATGATCTGCTGTAATCTCTAACAACCACTCAGCAAGCAGAAATAATGTGCAGTAACCTTTAGCAACCAGTTAGTGAGTTGCAATGATATGCTGCAACCTCTGGCAACAAATCACAATCGCTACCTGATCTGCTGGAGGTTAACTGATTTTGAGTCAAGCTGCTATCTGGAAAAGTTTGTCTTTAAGGCCGTGTACACACGAGAACCTCACTGGAAGCTGCATTCCAGCGAGGACCTCGGCCGTGTGTACACTCTCGGCGAGCTTCCCATCGGGAAGCCCGTCGAGCAGAAATAGAGAGCACGCTCTCTATTTGCTCGACGGCCCGCCTGGATGAATGGCTGGTTGCCATTCCCGACGGGCGGGTCACCGATTTCGACGGCCGGGAGAGAACCTCGACGGGCGGAACGATGTGTTCTGCCCGTCGAGGATCTCTGCCGTGTGTACACGGCCTTAGGCTGCGGGACTTTCTGTCAAGAAAATGTTTGCCCTGGGTACAATCAATATTAGAGACGGCCCTGCCCAACAGGTCATGCTGGTCAACAGGTCATGTTTTCAGGATTTACCTGAAAACTTGACCTGTTGGGGGTACTTCAGGACTGGAGTTGAGAAACATTAAGTTAGAATATTATAGCACTAAAAAATGATTCTGTAATGCATAATGGTGGTTAAAGACGAGGCACTGCATTTTCTGCCTCTTTTTTTTGTTTTTTATGACATCATTTATTAGATTTTTTTCATTTTCAGCATAAATATACATTTTTATATGCTGAAAGGTAAAAATAATACTCTGTGTCATCTACAGTATGTCAATGTTTCTCAACTCCAGTCCTCAATTACCCCCAACAGGTCATGTTTTCAGGATTTCCAATATTTTGCAATGGTGATTCGATCAGTTTCACTGCCTTAGTAATTGCCACATCCGTTTCATCTAAGGGAAATCCTAAAAACATGACTTGTTGGGGGTACTTGAGGACTGGAGTTGAGAAACATTAACGTCATTAATAGAAAAAAAATATATAATTAGTTGGATCTCTGTCCTAGAAAATAGGAGCTCCATCTTCTGGTGAAAAGTGATCTCTTATCACGTCCTTGGGTGAATGAGTTGCTCTATCTGCCATAGAATCAGATTTCACATCGGCACCGGCAATTAAGTTTCCCTATTTGAAAGAAAAAGCAGCTATCTTGTAAATCTGTTAATAAGCACTGAAGCATTCCTCTGGCCATTCACATTTGAATACCGGTTTTTCTGCTTTTTGTTCACTTGCAGCCTGGAGAGGAATTGCCATTAAAAGCAGAACAAAAGAAGTGCATGTGTTGTTGCAAAATCATTAACGTGGGCTTGGACTATTGCCATTCCACAGGTCAGTGCAACAGGGGAGCTAAGAAACAACTACTACAGTCCAAGGAGAAACCTTTCTCTCATCTTCCTCACAGACAAAATGTTTATTTTTTATTAAAGGAGTTGTAAAAGAAAAAAATGTTTTGCCTAAAAGTAATGTCTGCAAGGTAGACAGACAGAATAGTGTAATGATTCTGTTAAAAAAACAAGTAAATACCTATTAAATTCCTTCATCTATATCACCTCTGGCATTCTAGTTTCTGTTCTCTCATTCACTTCCTGGTTTGCGGGGCTTGTTCATGTAAGAACTACATTTCCCAGTATAAATTGCGTCACGCCCAGTAATTCACACCTCCTTGAAGTCTCTAACACGTAGAGAGCGTCCTGCCGCACAGATGTAGTTCCCAGGAGGGGTCGAGCATGTTATTGACCACCGCAGTAAAGCCTCCCTTCACGGTGGTCATTAAAATCAGACAAGCAGGAAGCGAACAGAACAGAGAAGAAATAGAGCAACTTCTGAGCAAAAACGAACAATGAGGAAGTGAAAAGAGGAATGTCTGCAGGTAAAGGATGCTTATTATGAAAACATTTTTTTTCCTTTACAACCCCTTTAAGTCTGGAAGGTATAAGGAACTCCAATTTGCAGTATTGTACAGGGTAAGTGTCCAAGAAAATATTGAATCACACCAGACAGGCGGTCAGCCATTACAGACCACATATTTCTCTGAGGGTTCATTTCTATTAAATATCAAATGAACATATTGGCAGCACTGGGCAGTTGTAGAAGCTGTGAATTAGCATGACTGGTGTGCTACTAGTGTTTGCTAATTAACCAACCACCCACCTCTTAACCACCTACATTAAACACTCGACACCTTCTGGATTAAATGGCCAACAAAGGCCCCTTTATTAAATCCAAAAGGTAAATATAAAATTAACTTTTAAACATCCATTTTAAAATATATATAACCGTATAAACTTTTTAACATTTACCAACATTCTTTTTGAATAAATTAACCCAAACAACAACCACTGTAGACACAACACTGTAGACACAACACTGTAGACACAAAGGTTCCTGAGAGAAAGGGAAATAAAAAGTGCAAGGCAATGGGCTGTCCTCCAACAGAAAGTGTCCGGGCCTCTAGCCGTACGTCATAAGCTCAAGAGACCATAGCTTCCTCCTTCATTTACTCTTCAGCCCGATTGCCAGTAGCCCCCACCTAACCGGATAGGGAAGGTGCCCATCCCATGACAGGCCCCAACTCCAGCACGGAACACAGGGAGGGGGGAGAGGACAGCACGGAACACAAGGGGGAAAGAGGACAGCACGGAACACAAGGGGGAAAGAGGACAGCACGGAACACGGGGGGGGGGGGGGAGAGGACAGCACGGAACACGGGGGGAGAGAGGACAGCACAGAACACGGGGGGAGAAAGGACAGCACGGAACACGGGGGGGAAAGGACAGCACGGAACACGGGGAAAAGACAACACAGCACGGAGCACGGGGGAGAAGACTTGCAACTCCCCTGCCTGCCCAGGTATCGGCTGAGACTTCGGAGCATTTCCCCCGAGTACTCGGGGAAATGCTTGGTATCGGTCCCGATACCGATACTAGTATCGGTATCGGGACAACCCTAAAAAGAAAAAATATACATAATAAAATATAAAAAAGGTGATCACAATTCATGAGTATTAAAAGCAATATGGGGAGCAAAATGCAGAGCCCTTGTTCTTAACTTGGATGCGGGCAGTGAGAGCGTGGCCGGCTCTGGGAATTTTCATTAACTGTTGCAACACACCTGGGTGGGCTCCAGATGCAATGCTATGCATCACGAGTCTTCACTATTTTGAACCCTAGCCGCTCTAATTCATATACCTGGTGACCCGAAAGGGGGCGGACACATGAATCTATCTACTGCATATAGGGGGGAGGTGAGAATGGGGGGGGGGGCTGTGCCCAGGCGCCCCATAATGGACGGGCCACCCCTACTTCCAGGAGTGTCGGATGCCTGTGCCTCGTGCTTCTCATTGTTGATCCATCCTCCAACCCCTACATCACTGCTAAGTACTACCATGCTTGACAGGGGATACAGGCAGCTGACACTTCTGGAAGTGTCAAATTTCGAAGAGTCCTATGCCTTGTACACACAACCGTTTTTTACGATGAGAAAACTGCCATTTTTATATTGGGTGAGAAAACCGGTCATGTGTATGCTCCCTAGCAATTTTCTCAACTAAAAAACTGCCCGCAAAGAAATTGAAACCAGCTCTCGTCGTGTTTACCGTCAGTCTTTTTCTCGTCGTGAAAAACGGTTGTGTGTATGCTTTTCTGAGGGGAAAATAACACGCATGCTCAGAATTAAGTATGCAGCCCAAAGGGTGGCGCCATTTGAAAGGAACTTCCCCTTTATAGTTCCCTTGTGCGTGTTGTAAGTCACCACGCTTTGGTCGGACATTTTTTTGCATGAACGTGTGTATGCAAATCAGGCTGGAGAAGGAATCACTTTGTGAAAAACAATGTGTTTTTGAACGTCAGGAAAAACAAGGGTGTGTACGCAGGAATAAGTGCCAGTTCACAGTATTGTGACTTGAGATCCTACTTATGTCGCTCCAAGTCGCGTGACATGAGAAATTCAACGTCTTAATGTACACTACTAAAGTCGCTCCGACTTCAGAAAGGGTTCCTGTACTACTTCAAGGCGACTTCTAGGCAACTTGTACACATAGATTTCAATGGAAGTTGCCCCCAAAGTCGGATCACCCTTTTAACTGAAGCAACTTTACAGGAAAAGAAGATAGCTTACTCAGGGAAACCCCTCCCTCCCACAGAGCTGATTATTCTATGATTGGCTACAGCCAAAGTCGCCTATCCTGAAGGCAACTTTAAGTAGCGCCAGGGCCGGCGCTACCACTAGGCGGATTAGGCAGCTGCCTAGAGCGCACTGCCGCCTAGGGCGCCTGGCCGCTGGTTATACTACAACTGCACAGTCCACAGAGCTTAGAACTAACACCAGGCAGGCATCCATGACATGTGTGAAGCAGCGTCATGGCCCCCTGCCCCCATCTCCGCTCTAAACAGTCTGACATGTGTAGTGGATACAGTGGGTACATTCCAGCACTTCCCCCGGGCCCTGCCGCTCTGACTCTGTAACCCATCCCACCCCCCTGCCAGCCCGCTTTGTGCTCTGTAACATGTGACAGTATGCAGGTTCAGCCCACCTCCCAGGGTGCTCTCCGGTGTTTGAGTACAGTGCCGTCAGCGCACCATCCCCCCCCCCACCAGACGCTCTCGGCTCTCCGGTCTCCACACGCAGCACCCCGAGCCCCCCCCCGAGGATGTTCCGCTGCAGCGGAAGCAGCGTAAATGATGGGACAACACAGTGCCTGGCGTCGGCTTGGGGACTGGTGGAGGATAATGAGATATATTATGTAATGACAATGACATGCAATTTGCAAATGTGTGTGTATGTTCACCGCTCTGTCCAAAAATGCCAAGTTTGTATCAAGCACTCCCCCGTGAGGCCGCATTTGATGGGCGCTGGTAAGGCCGTATTTGATGGGCGCTGGTGAGGCCGCATTTGATGGGCGCTGGTGAGGCCGCATTTGATGGGCGCTGGTGAGGCTGCATTTGATTGGGCGCTGGTGAGGCTGCATTTGATTGGGCGCTGTCGAGGCTGCATTTGATTGGGTGCTGGTGAGGCCGCATTTGATGGGCGCTGGTGAGGCCGCATTTGATGGGCGCTGGTGAGGCCGCATTTGATGGGCGCTTCATTAAAAGGGTAGGGTATACAAATACTATACATAAGAAGGGCAAAGGGGATGGGGTCGGGGGTAGAGCCAGGGGTGGCGGCAAAATTAGGTTTTGCCTAGGGTGTCAAAAATCCTTGCACCAGCCTTGAGTAGCGCTAAAGTCGCCTTGCAAAGTAGCACTGTAAGTCATTTTGCCCCTGTGTGAACCAGCAATAAAGGGAGGGTAAGTCACAGACTCTGTCCTCTGGAGAAATGAGTATGGCAGAGGTGAGTATAATACCCCTTCTATTGCAGGGAACTTAAAGGGGTGTTCCAGCCAAAAAATGTGTTTATTAAAAGTCAGCAGCTACAAAAAGTGTAGCTGCTGGCTTTTAATAAACACTCACTTACCTGCTCCTGCGTTCCAGCGATGCGCCGACCGGGCTCCGCTCCTCTCCCCCCCTCCCCAGTCGGCGTCTCCATCCCGACTGTGGGCACCCAGCCGTGACAGCCTTCGGCTTCTCGGCCGGGCACCCACTGCGCATGCGCGAGCCGCACTAGCTCCGCACTAGCCGTTTAGCAGGGATCAGACGAATTTCGATCCATATATGGCCTCTGTGGTTGAACTGAAGTCAATATACTGATGGACTTTTGTTCAACTGCCCTGTCAGATTTTAGATGCTTGATCTGTGCTGCAGGCTATAGACTACAATGCTGATTAGTGTATTATGATGGCGGAGAAACCTCCCCACTGTCACAATACAATAAACCACAGTGGCCATACATGGATCGAAATTTGGCAAGTCCCTACTGAGCACCCATGTGGATGGGGGAATCCAGTCATTTTTTTCTGTTCAACCCATAGGTTGAACAAAAAAAAAACTGTCTCGTCTATGGCCAGCTTTACTGTGAGATCACAGATGAGTTGTCCACCCTGGTTTGTGAATGCATCATGCATAGGGCTTAGTAAATCAGGCCCAATGACTGTTTAACCACTTAAGGCCGATATACGTCGGCAGAATGGCATGGCTGGGCACAATCACGTACCTGGATGTGATTGTTAAATGCCCAGCCGAGGGTCACGGGTGCGCGCCTGTGACCCAGTCCGAAGCTCTGTGACCGTGGGACCCCGTGGACCCGATCGCCGCCGGAGTCCCGTGATCGGTCCCTGGAGCTGAAGAAAGGAGAGAGGTGTTTGTAAACACACCTTCCTCGTTCTTCACAGTGGCGCTGTCATTGATCGTCTGTTCCCTGATATAGGGAAAGGCGATCAATGACGTCACACATCCAGCCCCCCCTCAAAATTGTCGCTTTATTTTTGTTTATAGCGCAAAAAATAAAAACTGCAGAGGTGATCACATACCACCAAAAGAAAGCTCTACTTGTGGGAAAAAAAGGACGCCAATTTTTTTTGGGAGCCACTTCGCACGACCGCGTAATTGTCAGTTAAAACGACGCAGTGCCGAACCGCAAAAAGGGGCCTGGTCTCTTACCTGCATTTTGGTCAGGGTCTTAAGTGGTTAATGGGAAAAAGAAAAATGTAAAGTGAGCAAGCAGTAAACCACGAGTATACTCACATCCAAGAAAATGGGACATTCCAAATAGTAATGATTGCCCGCTTGATAGTTTTTATTGCTTTACAATTTAAGAAGGCCACTCACTTGATTTGAATGGAATCTGTTGATGTTATACTGTTATTATGTTAGTAAAAGAAGCAGTAAATCGTTTAAATGATTACAATCCTGTGGTTAGCAGTGATAACGTCACGTCCAGCAAATGCTGGTCATTTTTCTAATAGACAGATAAAGGTATTTCTGATTTCTCTTAGAACTTTTCCTCCACTTTGTTTCAGTAGGTCCTATATCGCCCTCTGCAGGACGATATCAGAAACTTTGAGAAGGAATTCTATCAATGCTAATAACTGCAGCATCTTGTTTCATCTATCATGTATCATTAAATTCCAGGTTTTATTGGTTTCCAGACTTTTTTTTGTTGTATAATTTCATATGATTCAGTCGCTTCACAAAAAGCTGCCAATGATTTTAAGTATTAAAGCAAATTCCCATGTATCTCCTCTTTTGTGTCTTCAGGGCTTGTTCCATCAGAGATGATGGCTCTGTGTCGTTGTTAGGTAACTATTAAACCATTACAGTCAATTAGGCATTGCACGATCCTCTTTGATCCCACTACAACTATTTTCTACTCACTGGGCAAGTTAATATATGCAATGATGAAACCAGCTGTTTGGATAAAAGAAAGCAATACATTGATGCCTCAAGCCAATGTTGCCATACAATGTATGTTCAAAGTCATAGATAATAGATTAACTGGAGTTCGCATGCCATAGACAAAACTATTATTTTAAGTGCCAGCTTTTGGTACAGCAAAGGGCATAAATGATATGAACAAAACGCACCATAAATAAAAATTAAATCTAAAGAAACAAATTAAGCTGGTAGCTCCATGTAGAAGAGGACACTTAAAGTGGACCTTCCGTAATGTTTTCAATTTTCCATCTATTAAATCTTCTGCCCTTGTTGTTTTAACTTTGGATAGTAAAACGTATTTTTTTTTTGCCAGTAAATGCCTTATACAGCCCATTTCCCATTTCTTGTCTGGTCATTAGCCTAGGCTTATGTGAGACTTTGCCAAGCAGGGAGGGGTGATGAGTCATAAGAGGTCCAATGAGAGCTACGGGGCTGCAGAGCTGGAGGTTAAAGAGAAAGAGGGTTTCCCCATGGGGCTTTTAACAGCATAATGGTAGAGGTCAAAACATGAATGGAACAGTGATACTGTAAAACATCATTTAATCGACAGTTGACAAAGGTCACATGGTTATTAAAATCATACAATAGAAGTTGGAACAACATTGCTGATCACACAAAAAGATTCCAGATGGATGAAAGCATATAAACAGGGTACATGATAGTGTTACATTGCACAATGATTCAACACGATCTGGGTTCCTCGACGCGTTTCGACCTGTTATAGGTCTCTTCAGGGGGATAATGCATTCTAAAAAATATATACAATACATGCTTTAGAATTCAACATATTATTAGGTGAAACATAAATGTGCCAAACACAGGGAACATTTACCGTAAAAATCGCGGATGGATAGTAGTGTGATCAGGGATAAAGCAAACCATAAAAACAATCCAAAGTGGGACCTCGTGGTTATCGCACCAACGCCATAAGGGGGGGGGGGGGGGGTGATTCGCCCAAGGAGGCTTGCAAGGAGCCAAAAAGTACACACCCTCCGAGGAACAGGGAAGTGGATGCCTGTAATAGATGCCCAAAAATTGTCATATTAAGAGATCATAATATTAGCAGCATGTGGTGCTGAGTAAATAGGTATAAGTATTTAGGCATATAGAAGGTTGCTGGCAACTAGTGGTAGAATAAATAATCAATATTATATAGTAATAAAATTAAATGGTTGATGATAAGGGCAGACATACATAAAGGCCTCCCATAAACATCTAATATGTAGAAGTATGAAATATGAATATAGTGAAATCATAGATATTGAAGTAAAGAGAAATAGTGTGTGAAATGCTGAAAATATCAAGTTGGGAGGTTTGCCTCTGTGTAAATCCAGGAAGTGAACAGTCAGCAGCTTCACCTGCCCACAGTTAAAATGGATGCAGCCAGACTCAGAAGAGGGATATTTCTGCAGCATATTTGGCAAGTACAGAATCACAATATATATATATATATAAAATAATATGCAAAGTGGTTGGAGGAAAGCTTCAGAATGGCAAAGATGTTTTTATTACAAATTATGTGAGCAGACTGCAGTTCCTCTTTAATACTTACCTTTTCAGGGGGGTGCTGTGTTATATCGCCATTCTACTAAAAGGTTGTAAACCTTCGTTAAAACATGAAAAAAAGGCATAAAGTAAATGTGATTGCAGAATATACATTTTGGCAATGTGGATAGCACAATGGCTAACAACCGACCGAGATTACAGAAATCCCAACCGTGGTATTCATCTAGCCTCCTCCCTCTCAAAAAAAAGAGACGGCTCTTGGAGCGAAAATGGCTAAAATCTCAATGCAATCTGGACATACATTGCAGAGGTTATGCCAAGGCAGTAAAAACGCTAAAAATAAAAGGAACATATTATACTACCAAAATTAGCGTTACCCCTAATCAAACGGGAGAACTGTTCGCCATAGTCCGGGAGATTTTTGAACCAAAAAGATTCCACTCCAAGATTATGGCAATGGCATCCCCACAACTGTGTAATGATATCCACCAGTCTTTCATTTCAAAAGTGGAGAAAATCCGTGCTCAATCCTCCTTAGCACCCCCTGTGCAACACCAAAAGCCATAATCACCCCGGAAAAACTACAGAATTTTCGCCTAGTGTCAGAGGAAGAAATCAGAGCTATCATCTCAAAACTGAAACCAACCAGTTATCCTGATGACCCCTGCCCTGCCTGGTTCATTCAGAAGACACTCTGGTTATTGACATCTCAGATTAATTAATTTGTCCCTCCGCCTGGGTATAGTGCCTTCTAGATTCAAGAGAGCAATCATACTCCCATTATTGAAAAAAGCGTGCCTGGACCCCACAATACTTACCAACTACCACCCCATTTCTCTACTGCCCTTTCTATCTAAGGTCCTGGATCAGGTTGTGTTTATCCAGCTGCAGGAGCGGTTTGAGTCACACGGTCTGTTCCATGATTGTCAGTCGGGATTTCGACCCGGTCGCGGTACGGAGATGTCTGGCCTAGATATGAGGGAACGTCTGCTGGGTGTCCGCGACGCGCGCGGGGGGTCCGCAGCCTTGGTGCTGCTGGACCTCTCTGCGGCGTTTGACACCATTGACCATGACTATGGTATCCCAGATATAACCTTTACTGCTAGGACACACTGTTTATACTCCCCCTTAAACCTTTAATAATAATGAGACCACCACTGTAACTTGGAGTAAAACTGGCCGTAGCAGCCTCCTTTATTTTAGATAACATCCAATAATAAATAACATATATAAACCATATAATTCCTGAGAAAAACAGTTCTTCTCATACTAGTGCTGGACTTTGCAGGGACCACTAACACGGACTTGTAAAACCTTTTAACATTATAACATTTTATTGGCACTGCGGTACCTCACCTCTGGTCATAGACCTCAAGCCGACAAGCTGGCTCAGAGACGACCACTAGTGTTGCTCACGAATATTCGCATTGCGAATATTCGCTACGAATATTGCATATTCGAGTATTCGCGAATAACACGAATATCGCGGCGAATATTCGCTATTTCGAATATTCAAATTTTTTCAATTTTTTTTTTAGAACAGATCACATCCTAGAGATCCCCATCGACGTCTAAAAGCATTGCTGGTATGATTAGAGACCTTGGGCCGAGTAGCTGCAGCGCTCATTTTATATTGCCGAAAAATCGCAATGCGATTATTCGGCAATAGCGATATCGCGCGATTATTTTATATTGTAATATATCACGAATATTCTGAGCCAATCAGAGTGCTCCATTCCGCATTTCTCGAAATTTCGCAATTATTTTGTATTGTAATATATCACGAATATTCTGAGCCAATCAGAGTGCTCCATTCCGCATTTCTCGAATATTCGCAATTATTTTATATTGTAATATATCACGAATATTCTGAGCCAATCAGAGTGCTCCATTCCGCATTTCTCGAATATTCGCAATTATTTTATATTGTAATATATCACGAATATTCTGAGCCAATCAGAGTGCTCCTTCCGCATTTGCCGAATATTCGCAATTATTGTGTATTGTAATATATCACGAATATTCTGAGCCAATCAGAGTGCTCCTTTCCGCATTTCTCGAAATTTCGCATTCGCAATTCGCGATTCGCATTCGCATTCGCAATAGCGAAGATTCGCAATAGCGAAAATTCGCAATATTTTCATTTCCAAAAAATATCACGAATATTCGTATTTAGCGAATATATCTCGAATATTCGACTATATATTCGAGATATATCGCAAAATCGAATATGGCATATTCTGCTCAACACTAACGACCACTGACCGCAGTGCCCCCATTAACCAACATTCCAGCTACACCTTGGTAGACTGGAAACCACACCCCTTCAGAACCCATACCACCTCTGGGTAATGGCATCCATATTTGGGGTAATTTCTTCTCCTGCAAAGTCCAAACACCCGCCACTGCCACGACAGCATGAACCTCGTACCTGCATAAGGAGAAACGAAACACAAGGAAAGCACCCAAAACAACAATTCTCTCAACCATTATCACCACTATCAGCAAGCCCATAACATAAAGGGAGGGTGGGTGGGAACTTTTCTCCCCAGACTGTGTTACCCGGGAAAGGAGGGGGGAGAATTTATAGCTTCTCCTCCTCTGCACACTGCACCTCTCATGACCACTCCCCCCTTGGCTTGTAAAGGTTTCTGTTAACCCCGTCATGCCCTGCCCTACGCTTATGGCTTGTTCTTTTTGCTCCGGGCCTCTCAAAAATCTGGGTATAATTTTGGATGCTGAACTAAGTTTCGTACCTCACGCAAAATATTGCATAAAATCCGCCAACTATCATCTGCAATTATTACGGAAAATTAAGAATCTCTTCACTCAGCACAACCGTATGATCTTAGTTCATGGACTTATCCACTCTAGGTTAGATTGTTCTAACGTTTTCTTTCTAGGGCTCCCACAGAAGTGGATAAAACGATTGCAGATTACACAGAACCATGCTGCAAGATTAGTTACAAACTGCCCAAGGCGGAATCACAACTCCCCGGTGCTTAAGAATTTACACTGGCTCCCGATAGTAAAACAGGTTGAGTTCAAGGCACTCTGGTGTTCCGGGCCTATTGGCAACTAGGTCCGATGTATTTATCAAATATGTCAGAACATTACTTTCCACCCAGAGAGCTTCGTTCGACTGACGCCCTGTTAGCGATTATTAAATCTAGCTGATCAGCTTCAAAAGGTGGCCGCCGACTCCAAACACTGGGGAATTTTCTTTGGAACCAGCTCCCTCATCAGCTCCGAGCATCCACCTCCTTGATGGCCTTCCGTAAGGGCTTGAAAACATTTCTTTTTTCACAAGCCTATAGATAGAGACTTGGCCTTCCAAGCCCTCAGCAGGACGCTGCCCTAATCCCAGGCTGCGGTCCATGGTCAGGGAGTAGGGATAGGCTTTCCGTGCCCTGACAAACCCCCCCCCCCCCTTCTTTTTATATTTCTGTTTTTTTTCTTGTCTGTTCCCCTCTTTTACTTAGATGTCTTAGTTTCTTCTTTTTGCTCCTGGGAACTGGATACCCCCAGCTTATTGGTAAGCGCTTAGACGCGAGTTTCACAACTCGCATTCGGCGCTCTATAAGTATTTATTCCAATCCAATCCAATCCAATCCAATCCAATTGCAAATCCACAATTCAATTTATAGCAGCTTTGAGAGCGTTGGTTGTCACCAATAACCCTGGTTCTCCAACAGATGAAATGATAAAAGACCAACTAGTGAAAAAACGAACTCAGCCCGCATTAGAAATATATTGCTATTGGGAAAAGATTTAACTTTTGGCTATTACAATTTCAAGCCAAGGAGAAACTGTTGTGGTTTTGGCAAACAACCCAAGTCAGGGGACTGGTACTGTACAGTCTGTGAATTCATAATTGGACTTTTATAAGACACATTCTCTCCCAATACAAAGTATAACAAGATTCATCTAAACCAGAGGTCTCCAAACGTTCTAACCAAGGGGCCAGTTTATTGTTCTTCAGACTTTAGGGAGGGCCAGACTCTGGGCAGTGGGAGTAGAAAAGGTCCTGACCGCGGCAGGAAAAAACAATGCCCTATGATTGGTGTCAGTGGGAGGAATGGTGCCCCTTCACAGGTGTCAGTTGGGGGGGGGGAATGCCCCATTGTTCGTGGATGAAATAGTGCCCCAATGGCTGGATAAAATGAAGCAAAGGGCCACAGTTTGGAGACCACCAATATAAACTACAATGTAGAGCTGCACATATACAGAACAAGTGCTGATTCATATGTGGTTCAACACAGCACATTGCAAACTATTTGCATGCCCTGATAAAGATGCACGGTTTCATAAATGCATGAAAATGGGACATTTTGAAAAAAATGTGCTTCTACTGCTAGACAAGTTCGTCAAGTTACTACCCTGGAGGTTACGACCTGATGTGTAGGTACAGTAAGATGCTTCCATTTCACTGTAATTATTACTGATTCTGTTAAGAAGATTACTACATTTTACTAATGCTTGCTTGACACAGGATAACCTGTCTCTATATTACCTGAGGAAATCTACCAGAAATACTTTGCAAATGAACCACTTACTGCACCTACTTTTAAACTGGTTAGTTGTCTTAGTGATCATATTTCTGTGCTTGGTTGCCCGGCAGTGACTGTAACATTTTTTTATCAACTAGTGTGCAAGCTGAACACCGTGTTGTAAAGAAAGGCATCACTATACTAGGCAGGGATCCTTTATCTGTCCTAATTCTACACTTAGTGGATGGTCACAACAGCACCAGTTGCCCCCTGTGGTGCCAGTGTCCAAATTCTGTCTATTCAGCGACACTTCACTGGGTTGTGCAAAAAAATTTGTACACAAAATTAAAGTCCAAAGCTGGCCATACATTAGTATTTTTTTTTTGTCTCAACCATCCTCAAATTCAAGGTCGATGGTGGAATCCTCCCCGCTGTGTCTTTGTATTCTGACAATGGGGAGATTTCCCCACCATCTGAATACACTGATCAGCACTTCAGCCTGTAGCCTGCAAGGCTGATCAAGTAGTTAAAGTCAGACAGGGCATTAGAACAGAAGTCAACTGGTAGATCAAACCCTGCTCAACCACAGTGCCCACGCATGGATTAAAATTTGGCTGATCCCTGCTGAAGCAGAGGAATTTCGATACATGCATGGGCAGCTTAAGAGCCGGTTCACACAGGGGCAACATGACTTCCAGTACGACTTTGGGAGGCAACTTGGACACGACTTGAGCATGAATCATCAGGCAACTTACAAGGCAACTTCAAGTTGCCTCCAGGACAGTACAAGGCAACTTCAAGTCACCTCCAGGACAGGAGGCTTTCCAGTGGCCAATCACACAACAATCAGCTCTGTGGGAGGGAGGGGTTTGCCTGAGAAATGTATGTTATCTTCCTGTATTGTTGCTTCAGTTAAGACAGGGATCAGACTTCTGAGGCAACTTCCATTGAAATCAATGGGTACAAGTTGCCTACAAGTATTGGGTGGTCAAACACCCCTTCCCCTTTGATACATAGAGATAAGACACTACTGTGTGTTTTTCCATGTTCGGTTTAACCCCTGCACCCCTAACCTATGACCCACACCTCTGGTGTACTATGGGTCAGCCATGTCTTTAGGCCCTTAGAAGGTTTATTTACCTTCTTTTTGGGGGGATTGTACCCCTTAATCCCCCTTTTGCTCGCATCGGAAGTAACTGTACACAGACTTCTGTATTCTAGCATGTTCAAATACTCTAACCGAATATTTGTCCTAACAATTCACTATCATATATGCTAGGGGTTTTCAGCCATGGTATCAACACACAGTTTATGTGTAAATAATACTTATTTAATATGCCTGTATAGTATTTATACCCCCCTTTTTTTGAGTTCTAGTACACGGATGTCAATAGTCACACATATTTCCTCATATTGTATTGTGGCCGTTTGTGATCTCCGGCAGGGCGTGGCTTAAAGGATTGGATGTATGTACTATTAATATTAATAATAATCATTTCTTATATAAAACTTGTATTATTTCCATTCTAATGTGCATTTATATAATTAGGATTAATGTTATATGCTGGTTGAAGTAGTTCCTCTGCTCCCAATTACTTTGATTAGATTACTGGTTAATTTCTTTTTTTAAATAAAAGTAAATTATAGATTAAAGATGAAGTAGTTCCTCTGCTCCCAATTACTTTGATTAGATTACTGGTTAATTTCTCAGAAAGGGAATCCCCTCAGCTCACAGAGACCTTGTCCTAGGTGCAGGGCTGGTGCAAGGATTTTCGACACCCTAGGCGAAACCTCATTTTGCCGCCCCCCGCCTCCGTCCAAACTCCCCCCGATTCCACCCCTTTGCCCTGCCCATGTGTAAGGCGGAGATGGCTGGTGGAGATTTTTTGTAATCCCCAAATGGAATCACCTCAGTGTAATACCCCCAAAGTACAGTATACAGGTGGGGGGTAGGGATGTGCAGTATACAGGTGGGGGGTAAGGGTGTGCAGTATACAGTTAGGAGGTAAGGGTGTGCAATATACACTTTGGGGGTGTGGGGTGTGCAGTATACAGTTAGGGGGTGGGGGTGTGCAATATACAGTTAGGGGGTGGGGGTGTGCAGTATACAGTTAGGGGGTGTGCAGTATACAGTTAGGGGGTAAGGGTGTGCAATATACACTTAGGGGGTGTGCAGTATACAGTAAGGGGGTGGGGGTGTGCAATATACAGTTAGGGGGTAAGGGTGTGCAGTATACAGTTAGGAGGTAAGGGTGTGCAATATACACTTAGGGGGTGTGCAGTATACAGTTAGGGGGTGGGGGTGTGCAGTATACAGTAAGGGGCTGGGGGTGTGCAGTATACAATTAGGGGGTGCAGTATACAGTTAGGGGGTGTGGGGTGCAGCAGTATACAGCAGTATACAGTAAGGGGGTGGAGGGTGTGCAGTATACAGTAAGGGGGTGGAGGGTGTGCAGTATACAGTAAGGGGGTGTGCAGTATAAAGTAAGAGGGTGGGGGTGTGCAATATACAGTTAGGGGGTGGGGGGTGTGCAGATTACAGTTAGGGGGTGGGGGTGTGCAGTATACAGTTAGGAGGTAAGGGTGTGCAATATACACTTAGGGGGTGTGCAGTATACAGTTAGGGGGTGGGGGTGTGCAGTATACAGTAAGGGGCTGGGGGTGTGCAGTATACAATTAGGGGGTGCAGGGTGTGCAGTATACAGTTAGGGGGTGTGGGGTGTGCAGTATACAGTAAGGGGGTGGAGGGTGTGCAGTATACAGTAAGGGGGTGGAGGGTGTGCAGTATACAGTAAGGGGGTGTGCAGTATAAAGTAAGAGGGTGAGGGTGTGCAATATACAGTTAGGGGGTGGGGGGTGTGCAGATTACAGTTAGGGGGTGGGGGTGTGCAGTATACATTAAGGGGGTGGAGGGTGTGCAGTATACAGTAAGGGGGTGTGCAGTATACAGTAAGGGGTGGGGTGTGTGCAGTATACAGTTAGGGGGTGGGGGGTGTGCAGTATACAGTAAGGGGCTGGGGGGTGTGCAGTATACAGTAAGGGGCTGGGGGGGGTGCAGTATACAGTTAGGGGGTGTGCAGATTACAGTTAGGGGTGGAGGGTGTGCAGTATACAGTAAGGGGGTGTGCAGTATAAAGTAAGAGGGTGGGGGTGTGCAATATACAGTTAGGGGGTGGGGGGTGTGCAGTATACAGTTAGGGGGTGGGGGGTGTGCAGTATACAGTAAGGGGGTGGAGGGTGTGCAGTATACAATAAGGGGGTGTGCAGTATACAGTAAGGGGGTGGGGTGTGTGCAGTATACAGTTAGGGGGTGGGGGGTGTGCAGTATACAGTAAGAGGCTGGGGGGTGTGCAGTATACAGTAAGGGGCTGGGGGGTGTGCAGTATACAGTAAGGGGGTGGGGGTGTGCAGTATACAGTAAGGGGGTGGGGGTGTGCAGTATACAGTAAGGGGGTGGAGGGTGTGCAGTACAGTATACAGTAAGGGGCTGGGGGGTGTGCAGTATACAGTAAGGGGCTGGGGGGTGTGCAGTATACAGTAAGGGAGTGGAGGGTGTGCAGTATACAGTTAGGGGGTAAGGGTGTGCAATATACACTTAGGGGGTGTGCAGTATACAGTTAGGGGGTGTGCAGTGTACAGTTAGGGGGTGTGCAGTGTACAGTTAGAGGCTGGGGGTGTGCAGTATACAATTAGGGGTGGAGGGTGTGCAGTATACAGTAATGGGCTGGAGGGTGTGCAGTATACAATTAGGGGGTGGAGGGTGTGCAGTATACAGTAAGGGAGTGGAGGGTATGCAGTATACAATTAGGGGATGGAGGGTGTGCAGTATACAGTAAGGGGGTGGAGGGTGTGCAGTATACAGTAAGGGGGTGCAGGGTGTGCAGTATACAGTAAGGGGGTGCAGGGTGTGAAGTATACAGTAAGGGGGTGTGGGGTGTGCAGTTTACAGTTAGGGGGTGGGGGTGTGTGCAGTATACAGACAGTAAGGGTGTGGGGTGTGCAGTATACAGTAAGGGGGTGGGGGGTGTGCAGTATATAGTTAGGGGGTGGAGGGTGTGCAGTATACAGTAAGGGGGTGGGTGTGTGCAGTATACAGTAAGGGGGTGGAGGGTGTGCAGTATACAGTAAGGGGGTGGGTGTGCAGTATACAGTAAGGGGGTGGAGGGTGTGCAGTATACAGTAAGGGGGTGGGTGTGCAGTATACAGTAAGGGGGTGGAGGGTGTGCAGTATACAGTACGGGGGTGGGGTGTGTGCAGTATACAGTAAGGGTGTGGGGTGTGTGCAGTATACAGTAAGGGGGTGGGGTGTGTGCAGTATACAGTAAGGGGGTGGGGTGTGTGCAGTATACAGTTAGGGGGGTGGGTGTGTGCAGTATACAGTTAGGGGGATGTGCAGTATACAGGTGGGGGGCGGCACGGGGGGTGTACAGTACACTCCTCTGCACACAGTCAGAATGCAGACAACTGTGTTAGGATGTCGGTATCCCCCTGGCAGTAGGTCCTCTCACACAGCAGTCAATGTGTGTAAATAGATGGTGACTCACCTTCAGGCAGATGACAAGCAGTGTGATGAGAACGGAGCCCCATCCCAGCTCCTAACATCACTGGACACTGAACTTTCTCTCCTCCATTACTGACCGACTCCACCCTCTTCCACCGGACCGTCCAACCCCGCCTCCTCAGCGATGTTCTAAAACCCCCCCCCCCCCTTCAGAGCTCATCTTCTCTCCTAATCCAAGCGGTACAGGACTCCGCCCCCTGCAGATCGCCTTCTGAGGAGTTACTGAGCGATCTGAGTGGGCAGCAGTGCGAACGAGGGGGAGAAGGAGGGGGGTGCCTCTGACTAACCTGGAGGAGCGGGACAGGAAGATGCCAGGGGAGACAGGGCGCGCCATTGCGATTGCTGCCGCCAATTATTTCAACACCCCTAGTGGCCGTAGATGCGCTCTAGGCGGCAGTGCGCTCCTAGGCGGCTGCCTAATCCGCCTAGTGGTAGCGCCGGCCCTGCCTAGGTGGAGGCACTGCCTACTTTATTATCAAACCTACTCTTCCACCTAGCGAAGGCTCTGGTTCTCTTATTTACTTACAGGTTTAGTGCAATATCCTGTTTGGGGAGGACCATTTTTTATACCCCCCAAAAAATAGTGTATGGTCGGTTTTCTTTGTGACAGTGGTCTCAAGTACAAATAATGCAGAATGACAAATCAGCCCAATAGGGACACAGACAATAAAAAAACGTATGTAGCACTACCCCCGGAGGAGCTGCGGGTTGTTTTGGGTGACACATTTACCTCATGGCTCCCCCGAATTCCTAGGGGTGAATGATGCGTATTGCATTTGGTAGAAGTAAAGGAATGTCAGCAACAGGTGCTCTTTGCTGTGCTCTTTATTACCCAGCTTGGTAAAAACAATAAAACCTGTAGTGAGGAAAGTAAAGTTGAAGAAGAAAGGAGAATAGCAAATTTAAGCGTGATGATAGGGAAACAGTCCTGCTCCCAAGCGTAACACCTCTCTGCGCCATACCTTGACAGGCCTCTCTCACTGACCTGGCAGCTGGAGTATTACTCAAACAATTGTAGGATAAAGTTCCTGCCACAGGTCCTCCTTAGTAGTGTTGCTCACGAATATTCGTATTGCGAATATTCGGCTCGAATATGGCATATTCGAGTATTCGCGATATATTCCGAATTTCGCGGTGAATATTCGCTATTTCGAATATTCGAATTTTTCCAATATTTTTTTTAGAACAGATCACATCCTAGACATCCCCGTCGACGTTTAAAAGCATTGCTGGTATGATTAGAGACCTTGGGCCGAGTAGCTGCAGCGATCCTTTTATATTACCGAATATTCGCATTGCGAATGTGCGTCACTAGGCTTATCGCGCGATCATTGTTTATTGCCGAAAAATTCGCAATGCGATTACGCGAGAGTAGCGATATCGCGCGATTATCTTTTCTTCCGCCTCAGAACGATTATTTCAGTTTCATTATTAAAATAGATCACATCCTAGTGATCTCCTTCGACGTCTAAAAGCATTGCTGTTATTATTAGAGACCTTGGTCCGAGTAGTTGACGCGAATTTTTTATATTGCCGAATATTCGCAATGCGAATATTCGGCAATAGGGATATTGCGCGATTATTTACTCCGCCCTTCTGCATCAGAGCCAATCAGAGTTCTCCTTCCACACTCGTCATAGGTTAGCAACCAATAGGAACCTGCCTGTATGGGCATTATATAAGGTCACTCCCAGCAGCATTTCATTGCAGATCCAGAACTTGGCTAGAGAGTGTGGAGACTGTTTCTGTGTTGCTGGTATTTTGCATCTTGCATCATCATCATCAGCATTGTCCTTTATGGTTGCTATTTGCTACAGTACTTACTGATTCCAGTGGATATTTTCCAGCTCATAATCCTAAACTGCTTTTTGCAAAGCAATACACCCAAGAGCTTTTTTAAAAGCTAATTTTTGTTTTGTGCTCTGTTCAACTTCTGTTAGTGTAGTAAGTTGCAGGCTTAGCTATTGACTGCTTCCTATTGCTTTAATTGCAGATATTCCAGATTTCTGAAAGGCCCTATAGATTTTTTAAAAGCCCCTTTATTTTTCTGCTGTGTTGGTCAAATTCTGTTAGTTCAGTAAGTTGCAGCTTAGCTATTGACTGCTTCTTATTCATTTAATTGCAGATATTCCAGATTTCCTCATTCCTTAAAGGCGCAGGAGCTTTTTTAAAAGCTCTTTTTTTTTTCTGCTGTGTTGTTCAACTTCTGTTAGTTTAGTAATTTGCAGCTTAGCTATTGACTGCTTCTTATTCATTTAATTGCAGATATTCCAGATTTCCTCATTCCTTAAAGGCGCAGGAGCTTTTTTAAAAGCTCTTTTTTTTTTCTGCTGTGTTGTTACACTTCTGTTAGTTTAGTAAGTTGCAGCTTAGCTATTGACTGCTTCTTATTCATTTAATTGCATATATTGCAGATTTCCTCATTCCTTAAAGGCGCAGGTGCTTTTTTAAAAGCTCTTTTTTTTTTCTGCTGTGTTGTTACACTTCTGTTAGTGTAGTAAGTTGCAGCTTAGCTATTGACTGCTTCTTATTCATTTAATTGCAGATTTTCCTGCTTCCTGAAAGGCCCAAGAGCTTTTTTAAAAGCTAGGTTTTGTGTTGTTCATTTTAGTTAGATTTCTGTATAGTAAGTGTACATACTGTTGGTGTACATTTATTGCAGCTAGCTTACTTTAGTGTGTGTTTAGTGTCTGTGTTTTCTTGGTTAAAAAAAAAAAAAAAAAAGTTATTAGTTAGTGTTTCTTTATTTTTTGGTAGTTGTAGTCCTTGTCAGTTAGTGTTTTAAAAAAAAAAAAAAAAAAAAGTAGCCTTAGTTTATAGTCATATACGTTTGTGTAAGCAGTTAGTGTTTGTTGAGTGCATTTATTTTTATTTTTTGTAGTTCTTGTCTTTGGTGTACTAGTTTTATTAAAGTTTAGTAGCTGTCTGTTTAGGTCTTTGTCTGCGTGCCTGTCTTTTAAAAAAACACCAAAAAACATTTTACACACATTTCCCTCCCCCAATAAAGTTTACCCCCCCCCCACACACACACATCAGCAATTATGAGCGGCATCCGTGGCCGTGGCAGCAGGGGTAGGGGAGTTACTCCCAGTGCTGGGTCGCTGCCAGCACGGGGTACCTCTCGTGCCCCTACTATTGCTAGAGGATCAGGTGGAAGGGGAGTCCGCCTCATGCGTGATTTTTTTTGCATCTGGCAGCCGCCCCATATTGCCATCTCAGGCTCAAGGAGTGGTGGACTACATGGGGCACAGCAGTGCCACTGAGTCGTCGGTCCCGACTCACAGTAGTTCCACTATTACACCGTTGCCTGTAGTACCCCCCCCCAGCCCCCAAGAGTCCAGCATCTTACTGTTCGACAGCGACAGTGAGAGGGATGTCTTGGTGGAGGCCATGCATCGGGCAGAGCTCCCGCTCTGTCCTGATGGTCAGGACCTTTTTGAAGGGATGGACGATGAGTATGGGATACCTGCCGTCAGTATCCCAGAGACATCCCTTCAAAGTGGTGGTGCTGTTTTGGTGCAGGAAACATCAGCACCTAGTCAGACCCAGGCGTGGGTGAGGGAACAGCGGAGCCAGGCTATCGGCTCCATGTCAGCTGGTTCCCTCATACCACAACATCACAGCCCTTGGTCTGACATCTCTGGGGGCGAGGAGGGTGACCCATCATGGTTGCCATCTGTCTCGTCGGCTCACTGCGACAGTGACGACGGGGAAGGTAGGCACCCTGTGGAAACGGTGCGCCAGGTCACCACCAGGGAGACCAGCGTCAGGGTCTCCACTGGGGATGGCAGCAGGAGGTGTCAGCAGCAGCAGCAGCAGCAGCAGCAGCAGGCAGCTCCACCTGTGCGTACCGAGTCCCAGCAGGTGCAAGTCAGCGTTACCCCATCTGACGGGAGGGTGACGCTGAAGTCACCTGTCTGGGCCTACTTCACCCTGGTGGCAGACAACCCTCTAGTGGCCATCTGCCGGATCTGTTCAGTCAGGGTGAAGAGAGGGAAGCATTTGGCTCGGGTGGGTACCACAGCCCTGAACCAGCACCTGAGGATAAATCACTGGCGGGTGCATGACGAGATGAAGCGTGGTGGTGGTAGCAGTGCCACCACCACAAGTGAGCAGGGTACAGCAGCCCCTGCCACAGCTTCATCTCTTCCCAGCAGGTCATGCCCCCCCGCTCCCTCTACTAGTGGTACTGGTACCGGCAACCAGACCTCTACTTTGACAGCACCCTCCGCGTCCGTGTCCCGCACTGCCGTCCGGCGCCAGGCGACTATTTCAGACGCCTTTGAACGCCACACTCCCTTCTCCACCGGAGACCGACGTGTGCGTTCCCTCAATGGGCTCCTGGCAAGGGTCATTGCCCAACATCTTCTTCCCTTTCAATATCGTTGACAGCAACCCTTCAGACAGATGTTGGAGCAGGCCCAACCCCAATGGCGTGTCCCCAGCCGCCATTTCTTTGCCAGGACTGGTGTCCCTGCCCTACACCAGCACATTGTGAAGAATGTAACCCTGTCGCTGGATCACGCTGTCAGCGACAGGGTGCATCTGACAATGGATGGCTGGACCAGCAGGCATGGGCAGGGGCGCTACATAAGCTTTACTGCCCATTGGGTTTCCCTCCAAGGCGCCGGGGAGGGATCGGCGGCAACAGATTTTGTGGTGCCGCCCCGGGGTGTCCAGGGGAGAACTGCTGGTCTCCGTCAAGCCTCTGTCTCCGCAGCTGCTGAGCCTCCCAGCAAGCGCCCCCGTAGCTACTCAGGTGTGGTGCACGTGCGCTGTCAGGCCGTGCTCCAGCTTGTTAGCTTAGGGGACCGGAGACACACTGGACAAGAAGTGCTGACCGCACTTCAGGCTCAGGTCCAGAAGTGGCTGACACCACGAAGGCTCCAGGCAGGTATGGTTGTCTGTGATAACGGCAGCAACCTACTCTCCGCCCTTCAGGCTGGCAGTCTGACTCACGTGCCCTGTCTGGCACATGTCCTCAACCTAGTGGTGCAGAAGTTCATGCGCACCTATCCTGGGTTGAGTGACATTGTGCTAAGGGTGCGTAGGATTGCCAGCCACTTCAGGCGCTCCCCAACCGCTACCGCGTCCCTGTCCAAGTGGCAGCGGGTCAACAGGCTGCCCCCTCACAGGCTGATTGTGGACAGTGTAACGCGGTGGAACTCCACCCTCCAAATGCTGGAGAGGTTGTGGGAGCAGCGAAGGGCGGTGAGGCAGTACCTGCTGGAGCAACCCACTGCCGGCCCAGCATCAACACTCCCGTACATCACCTGTGCGGAGTGGGGGCAGATACACCAGGTCTGCCAGGTGTTGGGCCCTTTTGAGCAGGCGACCAAGATGGTCAGTAGGGAGCATGTCGGCCTTAATGACGTGCTCCCTATAGTGTTCGTGCTGGAGAGGACACTAGATCGCCTGCTCGAAGCTGGGGAGAGTGCCTTGGTGGAGCAGGAGGAGGCAGCACTGCTCCACCGAGACCAGGGCCAGGACGAGGAGGAGGAGGAGGATGATGATGATGAGGACGAGGTTGCTGGTGTCGTCCTGGAGTCAGGGCCTGGCCAGGAGGGACAGCAGGTGTTGGGGGCACCGATAGTCCGGGGGTTGGGCAGCTCTGAGCGTGATCAGCAGCGCCTCAGGGAAGAAGAGTCTGACCTCATTGACCTGGGCAGCAGTGAGGAGTCCCAGCGGGCTGCGCTCTTCCCCATGGCTGCCCACATGCTGAGATGCCTCAGGAGGGACCCCCGGGTTAAGACCATCAAGGGCAGGGATGATTATTGGATGGCCACCCTTTTGGATCCCAGGTGCAAGGGGAAAGTGGAGCAGTTCATCCCAGCCAGTCGGAGGCAGCGCCGGATGGAGGAACTGCAGGCAGGCATTGTCAGCCGTTTGGAGCAGGCAACTCCCCGTCCTCCAGTTGTCGCCCCTCATCTCACCCAGCAGGTGTCTGCACCCAGCAGCAGCCGAGCAGGGGACCTAATGGAAGAGATGAGGATGTTCTTCCAATCGGATCAACCCAGTACCAGCAGCAGCAGAAGCAGTCACCACCAGCGTCTGGCCCACATGGTGGCAGATTACATGGCGTCCGCCGGTGCTTCGGAGAGTATGAATACCGACGACCCCATGGAGTACTGGGTTGCCAGATTGGACACCTGCCGCGAGCTCGCTCAGTATGCGCTGGAGCTATTGTCTTGCCCCCCCTCCAGCGTACTATCTGAGCGGACATTCAGCGCGGCAGGTGGGGTGGTCACGGACAAGAGGACCCGTCTGTCCACAGACTCCGTGGACAGACTCACATTCATAAAGATGAATGAGTCCTGGATCGGCGGTGAGTTTCTGGCACCCGCCGTCGGTTCAGGGCACTGAAGGGTCCCTTGTCATGCATTCCCTGATCTATTTACAGTGCTGAAAAAAATTATTTGAACACCTGAGTAAATCAATGTAAATATTTGGTAGAGTAGGCTGTGTTTGCAATTACAGCGGACAAACCTTTCTTGTAGTTTTTTACCAGCTTTGCACACACTGTAGGAGGGATATTTGACCCACTCCTCCACACAGATCTTCTCTACATGAGTCAGTTTTCTGAGCTATCGCTGTGAAAACCCGAGTTTGAGCTCCCTCCAAAAATTCACTATTGGGTTTAGGTCTGGAGACTGGCTAGGCCACGCCAGAACCTTGATATGCTCCTTACAGAGCCACTCCTTGGTTATGCTGGCTGTGTGCTTTGGGTCATTGTCATGTTGGAAGACCCAGCCTCGACCCATCTTCAAAGCTCTAACTGAGGGAAAGAGGTTGTTGCCCAAAATCTCGCAATACATGGCCCCGAACATCCTGTCCTTATTATAATGCAGTAACCCTGTCCCATGTGCACAAAAACACCCCCAAAGCATGATGCTACCACACCCATGCTTCACAGTAGGAATGGCGTTCTTGGCATGTTAACTCATCATTCTTCTTCCTCCAAACACGGTTAGTGGAATTATGACCAAAAAGTTATATTATGGTCTCATCTGACCACATGACTTTCTCCCATCAGTCCTCTGCATCATTGAAGACACCTATGTCACAAGTTATTTGCCACTCTATATTACTATTAACACTGCTGCTGCTGCTGCTGTTCATGGCACCTTTTTCCCGAGTCATTACACACTATATTGTCTACTGCTACTAATACTGCTGCTGCTCACGACACCTATGTCACTAGTTATTTGACACTACGGACTACTATGGTCACTACTGACGCTGTAAAGTCCTGCCCACGTGTTTAGATGTACTATGTCTGCAGTCTCTGACCATCTCCTGTACTATGTCTGCAGTCTGACCATCTCATGTACTATGTCTGCAGTCTGACCATCTCCTGTTACATGAGATGGTCAGAGACTGCAGACATAGTACAGGAGATGGTCAGAGTCTGCAGACATAGTACAGGAGATTGTCATAGACTGCCGACATAGTACAGCAGATTGTCAGAGACTGCAGACATAGTACATGAGATGGTCAGACTGCAGACATAGTACATGAGATTGTCATAGACTGCAGACATAGTACAGGAGATTGTCATAGACTGCAGACATAGTACAGGAGATTGTCATAGACTGCAGACATAGTACATGAGATGGTCAGAGACTGCAGACATAGTACATGAGATGGTCATAGACTGCAGACATAGTACATGAGATTGTCATAGACTGCAGACATAGTACAGGAGATTGTCATAGACTGCAGACATAGTACATGAGATGGTCAGAGACTGCAGACATAGTACATGAGATGGTCAGACTGCAGACATAGTACAGGAGATTGTCATATACAGCAGACATAGTACAGGAGACTGTCAGAGACTGCAGACATAGTACATGAGATGTTCAGACTGCAGACATAGTACATGAGATGGTCAGAGACTGCAGACATTGTAGTACATGAGATTGTACATGAGATGGTCAGACTGCAGACATAGTACATGAGATTGTCAGAGACTGACAGACATAGTACATGAGATGGACTGCAGACATAGTACAAGATGGTCAGACTGCAGACATAGTACATGAGATTGTCGAGATGCAGAATAGTACATGAGATTGTCAGACTGCAGACATAGTACATGAGATGGTCAGACTGCAGACATATACAGGAGATTGTCAGAGACTGCAGACATAGTGAGACATGAGATGGTCAGACTGAAGACATAGTACTGAGATGTCTGCATGAGATGGTCAGACTGCAGCAGACATAGTCAGATGTCTGCAGTCTGACATAGTACATGTCTGAGTCTCTGACTCTGACAGTACTATGTCTGCAGTCTATGACAATCTCCTGTACTATTCTGCAGTCTGATCTCCATCTATGTACTATGTCTGCAGTCTCTGACAATCTCATGTACTATGTCTGCAGTCTATGACAATCTCATGTACTATGTCTGCAGTCTGACCATCTCATGTACTATGTCTGCAGTCTGCTGACCATCTCTATGTACTATGTCTGCAGTCTATGACAATCTCCTGTACTATGTCTTCAGTCTGACCATCTCATGTACAGTCTCTGCAGTCTCTGATGTCTGTACTATTTCTCATGACAATTCTTGTACTATGTCTGCATCTGACCATCTCATGAACTATGTCTGCAGTCTCTGACCATCTCATCTGTACTATGTCTGCAGTCTATGACAATCTCCATGTACTATGTCTGCAGTCTCTGACCATCTCATGTACATGTCTGCAGTCTGACCATCTCATGTACTATGACAATCTCAGAATGTCTGCTGACCATCTCCTGTACTAATCTTGCAGTCTGACAATCTCCTGTACTATGTCTGCAGTCTCTGACCATCTCATGTACTATGTCTGCAGTCTCTGACCATCTCATGTACTACTGCAGAAGTCTCTGATCTCCTGTATGTCTGCATGTCTGCACTGATGTTCATCTCCTGTACTATGTCTGCAGTCTCTGACCATCTCATGTACTATGTCTGACCAGTCTGACCAGTCTCTGTACTATGTCTGCAGTCTCTGACCATGTCTGCATCTCCTGTACTATGTCTGTACTAGTCTGACCATCTCCTGTACTATCTCCCTGAGTCTCTGCAGTCTGACCATCTCATTAACTATGTCTCAGTCTGACCATGTCTGCAGTCTCTGTACTATGTCTGCAGTCTCTGACCATCTCATGTACTATGTCTTCAGTCTCTGACCATCTCATGTACTATGTCTGACCAGTCTGACCACATCTCCTGTACTATGTCTGACCAATCTCAGTTCTGACCATTCTAATGTACTATGTCTGTCTTCAGTCTCTGACCATCTCATGTACTATGTCTTCAGTCTCTGACCATCTCATGTACTATGTCTTCATGTCTGACCATCTCCTGTACTATGTCTGATGTCTGACCATCTCATCTCCTGTACTATGTCTCAGTCTGACCATGTCTGCATCTCTCTGTGTGACCATCTCATGTACTATGTTCTTCAGTTTCTGACCATCTCATGTACTATGTCTGCAGTCTCTGACCATCTCATGTACTATGTCTTCAGTCTGACCATCTCATGTACTATGTCTGCAGTCTCTGACCATCTCATGTACTATGTCTGCAGTCTGACCATCTCATGTACTATGTCTGCAGTCTCTGACCATCTCATGTACTATGTCTTCAGTCTGACCATCTCATGTACTATGTCTGCAGTCTCTGACCATCTCATGTACTATGTCTTCAGTCTCTGACCATCTCATGTACTATGTCTGCAGTCTCTGACAATCTCATGTACTATGTCTGCAGTCTGACCATCTCATGTACTAGTCTCTGACCATCTCAGTCTCTGACCATCTCATGTACTATGACCATCTCATGTCTGACCATTCTCATGTACTATGTCTGCAGTCTCTGACCATCTCATGTACTATGTCTGCAGTCTCTGACAATCTCATGTACTATGTCTGCAGTCTGACCATCTCATGTACTATGTCTGCAGTCTCTGACATCTCATGTACTATGTCTTCAGTCTGACCATCTCATGTACTATGTCTGCAGTCTCTGACCATCTCAGTCTCTGTAACTATGTCTGCAGTCTCTGACCATCTCATGTACTATGTCTTCAGTATGACATTTCATGTACTATGTCTGCAGTCTCTGACCATCTCATGTACTATGTCTTCAGTCTGACCATCTCATGTACTATGTCTGCAGTCTCTGACCATCTCATGTACTATGTCTTCAGTCTGACCATCTCATGTACTATGTCTGCAGTCTCTGACACAATCTCATGTACTATGTCTGCAGTCTGACCATCTCATGTACTATGTCTGCAGTCTCTCTCATCTATGTACTATGTCTGCAGTCTATGACAATCTCCTGTACTATGTCTTCAGTCTGACCATCTCATGTACTATGTCTGCAGTCTCTGACAATCTCATGTACTATGTCTGCAGTCTCTGACAATCTCATGTACTATGTCTGCAGTCTGACCATCTCATGTACTATGTCTGCAGTCTCTGACAATCTCCTGTACTATGTCTGCAGTCTATGACAATCTCCTGTACTATGTCTGCAGTCTCTGACCATCTCATGTACTATGTCTGCAGTCTCTGACCATCTCATGTACTATGTCAGAAGTCTGACCATCTCCTGTACTATGTCTGCAGTCTGACCATCTCCTGTACTATGTCTGCAGTCTCTGACCATCTCATGTACTATGTCTGCAGTCTGACCATCTCTTGTACTATGTCTGCAGTCTCTGACAATCTCCTGTACTATGTCTGCAGTCTGACCATCTCATGTACTATGTCTGCAGTCTCTGACCATCTCATGTACTATGTCTGAAGTCTGACCATCTCCTGTACTATGTCTGCAGTCTCTGACCATCTCATGTACTATGTCTGAAGTCTGACCATCTCCTGTACTATGTCTGCAGTCTGACCATCTCATGTACTATGTCTTCAGTCTGACCATCTCATGTACTATGTCTGCAGTCTCTGACCATCTCATGTACTATGTCTTCAGTCTCTGACCATCTCATGTACTATGTCTGAAGTCTGACCATCTCCTGTACTATGTCTGCAGTCTGACCATCTCATGTACTATGTCTTCAGTCTGACCATCTCATGTACTATGTCTGCAGACCATCTCTGATGTCCATCTCAGTCATGTACTATGTCTGCAGTCTCTGACCATCTCATGTACTATGTCTTCAGTCTGACCATCTCATGTACTATGTCTGCAGTCTCTGACCATCTCATGTACTATGTCTTGCAGTCTGACCATCTCATGACCATCTCATACTATGTCTGCAGTCTCTGACCATCTCATGTACTATGTCTTCAGTCTGACCATCTCATGTACTATGTCTGCAGTCTCTGACAATCTCATGTACTATGTCTGCAGTCTGACCATCTCATGTACTATGTCTGCAGTCTCTGACCAATCTCATGTACTATGTCTGCAGTCTGACCATCTCATGTACTATGTCTGCAGTCTCTGACCATCTCATGTACTATGTCTTCAGTCTGACCATCTCATGTACTATGTCTGCAGTCTCTGACCATCTCATGTACTATGTCTGCAGTCTCTGACCATCTCATGTACTATGTCTTCAGTCTGACCATCTCATGTACTATGTCTGCAGTCTCTGACCATCTCATGTACTATGTCTTCAGTCTGACCATCTCATGTACTATGTCTGCAGTCTCTGACCATCTCATGTACTATGTCTTCAGTCTGACCATCTCATGTACTATGTCTGCAGTCTCTGACAATCTCATGTACTATGTCTGCAGTCTGACCATCTCATGTACTATGTCTGCAGTCTCTGACCATCTCATGTACTATGTCTTCAGTCTGACCATCTCATGTACTATGTCTGCAGTCTCTGACAATCTCATGTACTATGTCTTCAGTCTGACCATCTCATGTACTATGTCTGCAGTCTCTGACAATCTCATGTACTATGTCTGCAGTCTCTGACAATCTCATGTACTATGTCTGCAGTCTGACCATCTCATGTACTATGTCTGCAGTCTCTGACCATCTCATGTACTATGTCTGCAGTCTCTGACAATCTCCTGTACTATGTCTGCAGTTTATGACAATCTCCTGTACTATGTCTGCAGTCTCTGACCATCTGCGGTACTGTGTCTGCAGTCTCTGACCATCTCCTTTAGTATTTAGGGGGGAGAGCCAATGCGCACTTGCGCTGCAATCGTGATGCATCGCGGAATCGAATCGAATCGTGGACTTGATAATCGTAATTGCATCGAATCGTGAGACGGGTGAAGATGCGCAGGCCTCGTTTTTATGGTGCATTTTTGATGGGCTACTTTTTGATGTAGCAGTTTTTGATGGGGCAATGGACCGAACTGGATTGACACACGGTTGGATCACATTTACATCTCCAGGGGCACCGTCTCCAGTCAGTAGTATTGGTGGAGGCATGAACACGCCGCATAATTTACCCTGAAATATTGTCTTTTCTAGTCACATTACATTTTAATACTACTGCTGCTGCCTCCATGCTGAGTATTGCTTCATGTCCTCTCTGGCACAGCGGATCCACCATGAGGCAACGCTACAAGCTACCAGACTAGATCGTAACAGCAAGTGTTAATAAAACAATAAACTTTATGTTAAGCCCTGATTTGCGGCCTTTATACTGCAACCATTACCCTGTATGCAAGACCAAATCTGCACTCTCTCTTTCTCTTTCTTGCTCTCTCTCTCTATGGGCCAGATTCAGGTAGATGGGAGCATCTTTGCTCCAGAGTAACGCTTCTCATTTACGTTACTCTACCGCAATTTTAACAGCAAGTGCTGTCATTCACGAAGCACTTGCTCCTAAAGTTGCGGGAGCGCATCGCAAATGAGCGGGCGGAATTCAAATTGGGCGGGTACGGGCCGTGTAGTATTTAAACGAAGCGCGTTCCCGCCGCCAACGTACTGCGCATGCGTCGAGTCTCAAAACTTCCCCGTGCGCATGCTCCAAATTCTGTGAATGAACGTCAATGACGTCACATTCCCATTCATGAACGTTTAACGGAACCGTCTTTTTTTTGTTTTGTTTCCCACGCGATGACGACGGCTATACCTAACATAGGATACTCCAACCCCATGTAGGTATATCTATGCGCCGCGTATCCCGTCCGGAAACGTCGTACCGTCACTGCGTCGCGCCGTTATTCGATCGCGAATTGCCGATTTCCGCTCATTAACATATTTTTGGAGCGTAAATCGGCGGTAACGCCCCCGGCGCCATTTTTAAGTTGAAGTAACGATGCGATGGCGAAACTTAGTTACGCTGCTCGCATTGGAGCTTCAACCCGGCCTTTTTTTGTTTTCTGGTTACAGAAAACAGAAACGCCGGCTCAAAGTCACAGTTAGGCTGGCGGATCACTGGATCCGCCAGCCTAACTGTTCCTGAATCTGGCCCTATATCTATATATATTGTTGCTTTTGTTATGTCCATTTTAAAGCAGTTTAGTTTGTGTTCGTCGTGACTGTGTGTGTGTACTTTAGTTTGTCCTAGTTTTGTGTTAAATAAAATAATAGTATAAAATGATTTTGCTTATTAGGAAGTGTGACGTGTTGATGTTGATGTTGATGTGTTAGATGTGAAGTTAGATGTGTTGAAAAACCTAAAAATCTATCTCAAGAACAAAGGAAACATTTCAAAAAAATAAAGCTTTTTATTGAAGAAATTATTACTGAAGGTGAAGCCTCATACGATTCACAATTTTTGTCTGCTTTACTATCAGTTTTGCGTGCTCCTTCTCCAGCTCTTTCGTTTGCTTTTGCAGGTAGTCAATTTGCTGCCGATTGACAAGAATTCTCTCCATCATTTTGCTTACAGCGGCCTGATTGCCCACCAAATCATTTACATCTGTTAGGATATAAGAAAAAACAATTTCTTTTCAAAGACCCTTAACAAAAAAATAAAATATTTCTTTTGCTTATTAATCAATCATTACCATGTCTATACACTTGTTATGTGTCTAGCACAGACCGGGAGTGCAGAATTATTTGTCAAATTAGTAATTGGCTGACAGAATCCATGGATGACAGGCTTTTGAGTGTCCTTGCAAAGAAAGGGGGCTATATTGGTCACTGATTTGTTTTTGTTTTGTTTTTGAATGTCAGAAATGTATATTTGGGAATGTTGAGATGTTATATTGGTTTCACTGTTAAAAATAAATAATTGAAATGGGTATATATATTTTTATTTTGTTTGGTTGCCTAATAATTCAGCACAGTAATAGTACTCACCTGCACACACAAATATCCCCCTAAAATAGCTAACCCCAAAAAAAAAAAAAAACTACTTCCAAAAATATTCAGCTTTGATATTATTGATTTTTTGAGGTTCATTGAGAACATGGTTGTTGTTCAATAATACAATGAATCCTCAAAAATACAACTTGCCTAATAATACTGCACTACCTGTATACTTCTATCATAAATACCTTATTATGGTTCTGCAATCTGACGGGTGCGCTTTATATGTTTTCCATTTTTAAATCTACATTCTATTGTTGAAATGTTATTAATCATTGTGCACATCTTTACCTTCCTGAAGGAGGCTAACCGGAGCTACAGTTAGAGGCACCTCCACCTCTCCAGCCACCAGCATACTGCCATCTGCTGTGTCGGCACTATTTGGGGGGGGGCCATCCTCCATAACAGGAGCGGTGGCTGTCGATTCTGAGGTGCCTGGCTGATCCTCATCCCTCTCCTCCTCTGCCTCATCCTCCTCTGGCACATCCTCCTCTTCTTCCTCCTCATCGGTGTCCTGGCACCTTTTGCGTTTATTTCGCACCGTGGGTAGCGGAACTCCTAGAATAACACAATGTTCATATATTAGAAAAATATTTTCTAATGACGTATGCAAATTCGGTGTGCTCTGCTGTATTGTATATGAATACAACTTAATTTATATAGACAGTTAACCAATGGGAAAATTTTATATTAAAGGGTCTTGTGGGCACTACAGGGGACTGAGCGTGAGCTGGTCTGCCACCATGGTAAAATGAGCTGTTTTTGTCTCCTTTGTTTTGTTCTGACTATATCATGTTAAAAAAAAAGGGCCTGATGGATCACACGGGATTACTATGAAAACCCCACGCCTAACACAGGAATATAGTGGGAATCTATATATATAAAACTCAACGTGTCTGTATGTATGTATGTATGTTCCAGCATCATGTCCAAACGGCGAAAGATATTTACATGAAACTTGGCACACAGGTTACTTATATGTCAGCCACCAACATTGTATAGGTGATTTAAGCCTTACCCTCCCCCATTTGCCATGGTGGTGTTTTTTCTTTAAATTCCCATTCAACTCTATGGGTAATACATGTTACTTCATAACAGCTGTAGATTTTTCGATAACACTTGGTCACATGTTGCTTACACGTCCACTTAAAGCATAGGATAGTTAATTTAACCATTAACTACCCCCATTTGTGATGGTCGTGGTTTTTGTATAAAGTCCCATGCAAAGCAATGGGAAATGTATGTTCCCACATAACTTCTGTGTTGCTGTCTGATGTCCCATGTCTTTTTTCAACAGTGCTATGAATACCTTGGCTGGTGGTGATATATGTTACCACAACATGGCGTCTGGGTTAATAACATCTGCCCTTACATTAATTACATATGACCTTAACTAACTGTCAACAAAGGAGCTGCGGTGGGTCAACGCGATTGCCACTGCGCTGACAAGCCATTCACCTCTGCAGCTAGGGGTTCAGATCCCGCTCTAGGCTACATGTTACTTGCGTTTGGTGGTCTCAGCCCGGCCTCCGGTGGGAGTGCTATGCGAGGTAAGCCTGCGCTTAGTACGCCTACCCCCCTCCCACAAAAACCACCACACTTACACGCGCACTAGAAAATTGGGTTAACATGCGCGCACTATGGCCACGCGGTCTCTAAAAAGAGAGGCGAAGGACTAACGGGGCTGTTTGAGCGGGCCAATCCTCTCACTACCTTATAGGGAGTCCCTCTGCCACGTTGGCCTTCAAAGCGGAGCAGGTAGGACGGCCTGTATGTGAGGACCCCCTCTCACACGCCATTGTCACCAGGGGCATGGAGAAAGGTGGCATATTGCCTCTGGGGGAGGCCTGTCTACTCCCAAATCCTGCAGTCCGTCTCCTCTCTAGAGTACACGCAGAAAATACACTATAGATAAAAAAAACATAACTGTCAACAATAACTTACCTGGGTGAAATTTAGCACGGAGGCGCCTCACACGGTCCATGTGCCGCCTTTTAAGGTCGGACCATTTCTTAACAATGGCCATGCGACCCGGTGGCCCACCAGGATGTCCTGCTAATAGTTCTTGGACGGAGCTCACCACCTCCTTCTTTTCTGCCTGACTATGCAGGTTATCATAGCCCTTTTCCAGGAACTTCTGCAAGATGAAGAAGAAAGTATATTAGAATACTTTTGTTTAAAACCTTATGGATATATGACGGAAATCTATGTTATTCAACATTGATAGCATTCTCGCCTTATTAATCAATGACAGGGTTAACATGACAGATTTTTTATCTTGCCATTTTTTAGACTTTTAGATGAATTAATTTAGAATAAATAATGGAGTTGATGTTATTTTAAAACTACAACTACCAGCATGCTCTGATATACCATGTAGCTCCCCGTCACCAGCTGTACAAGAATTAAACTTTAACTAGGAGCATGGCTGGACAGTTAATGGCTGTCCGGTAATAACGGGGAGTTGTTTTGCAACAGCTGTAGGCTCCGTTTAGGAAACAGCGACGCATAAGCGAGTAGCGCCCGCATATGAAAATGGTGTTCAAACCACACAAGTGAGTTATCGGCGCAATCGTTAGAGCAAGAACAATAATTTTAGCCCTAGAGCTACTCTTTAGCTGAAAAAATGCAACCTGTTGAATTTTTAAATAATCACCGATCGAGAATTTTTAAGGGTGAAAGTTTGACGCCATGCCACGAGCGAGCAGAATTTTTGAGCGTGACATGTTGGGTATCAATTTACTCGGCGTAACTTTATGTTTCACAAAATCTAAAATAATTGTGCAAATTTTATTGTTGTGTTATTTTCAAATTCAAAAAAAAATATTTTTTTCCAAAAAAAGAGCGCTTGTAAGACCGCTGCGCAAATACGGTGTGGCAAGAAATATTGCAATGATTACCATTTCATTCTCTAGGTTAGGGGTCACCAAAGTACGGCCCGCGGGCCACATCCGGCCAGCCAGGCCATTTTCTCCGGCACGCAGCTGGAGTCACTGGTCCACCAGTTAGTTGTGGAACCTGCGCTGAATATTCGTCCCTAACAATATGCAGCGCAGGTCCCGCAATCTCTCCCGGCGCCTCACTGTGTTTGTGTAGGCTGCAGGGTCCACGGGCATCCTAGCAGCCAATGATTTGTTTTAGACTCGTTGCCACAACGCCCTGCTCCCCCTCCCGCCTCGCTGTTAACCAGTAACGAGTGTGTATTAAGGCGTGGCGGGAGTCGGGAAATGCAGCAGGTCTGAACAGCCAGTGTGTGTAATCTCTGACGCGCTAGTAAAGTACACAATCGTGGAGGAGGGAGGGGGGCTGATGCGAGATGATTACTGTACACTACTGTGGAGGGTGGCTGAATGACTCTGATATGACACAATTCTGATGGGGACACAAGTGGGAGGTGCTCTAATGGGGATACAAGTGACAAGTAGGGGGTGGTGCTCTTATGGGGACACCAGTGGGGGGGTTCTCTAAAGGGGACACCAGTGGGGGGGTTCTCTAATGGGGACACCAGCGGGGGGTGCTCTTATGGGGACACCAGTGGAGGGGGGTTTAATGGGGACAGCAGTAGGGGGTGCCCTAATGGGGACACAGATGTGTGGTGAGACTATTGGGCCCACAGATGTATGGGGACACCAATGTGGGGACACAGATGTATGAGGAGACTGGTGGGGAAACCAATGTGGGGACACAGATGTATGAGGAGACTGGTAGGGAAACAGATGTGTGGGGATAGATGTGTGGGGACAACAGTGTGGGGACAGATAATTGTGGGGACACCAGTGTGGGGAGCCAGATGTGTGGGGATACCAGTGTGTGGACAGAGATGTGTGGGGACACAAGTGTTGGCACACTGATTTTTGTGGAGACTGGTGGAGTCACAGATGTGTGGGGACATAGATGTATGAGGAGACTGGTGGAGTCACAGATGTGTGGGGATCACACACACATCTGTGTCCCCACCAGCCTCCACACAAATCAGTGTCCCCACACTTGTGTCTCCACACATCTGTTGACCCACCAGTCTCCTCATAGATCTGTGTCCCCACATTAGTGTCCCCATACATCAGTAACCCGAACAGTCTCCCCACAAACCAGTGTTCCCACACTTGTGTCCCCACACATCGGTGTCCCCAACAGTGTCCTCATACATCTGTGTCCCCAGCAGTCTCCTCATACATCTGTGTCCCCACATCAGTGTGCCCACCAGTCTATGTCCCCACACTTGTGTCCCACACATCTGGTGTCCCCACACATGTGTGTCTCCTCATACATCTGTGTCCCCAGCAGTCTCCTCATACATCTGTGTCATTGGTGTCCCCACATCATGTGTGCCCCCACCAGTCTCCCAACACATCTATGTCCCACACTTGTGTCCTCACACATCTGGGTGCCCACACTGGTGTCCCACACATGTGTGACCCCCACCAGTCTCCTCATACATCTGTGTCCCCAGCAGTCTCCTCATACATCTGTGTACCCACATTGGTGTCCCCACACTTCATGTGTGCCCCCACCAGTCTCCCAACACATCTATGTCCGCACACTTGTGTCCTCACACATCTGGGTGCCCACACTGGTGTCCACACACATGTGTGACCCCCACCAGTCTCCTCATACATCTGTGTCCCCAGCAGTCTCCTCATACATCTGTGTACCCACATTGGTGTCCCCACACTTCATGTGTGCCCCCACCAGTCTCCCAACACATCTATGTCCGCACACTTGTGTCCTCACACATCTGGGTGCCCACACTGGTGTCCACACACATCTGTGACCCCCACCAGTCTCCTCATACATCTGTTACCCCACCACTCTCCTCATACATCTGTGTCCCCAAATGGGTGTCCACCATACATCAATGTGGGGGCACAGATGTATGAGGAGACTGATGGGGCCACAGATGTGTGGGGACACCAGTGTGGGCACACAGATGTGTGGGGACAGCAATGTGTGGGGAGACTGCTGGGGACACAAATGTGTGGGGACACCAATGTGGGGACACAGATGTATGAGGAGACTGGTGGGCTAACAGATGTGTGGGGAAACATAATTGTGGGTACACCAGTGTGGGGGCACAGATGTATGAGGACACTGGTGTGGACACAGATGTGTGGGGAGACCAGTGTGGGGTCACAGATGTGTGTGGAGATTGGTGGGGACACAGATGTATGGGGACACCAATGTGAGGACACAGATGTATGGGGACAGCAATGTGATGACACAGATTTGTGGGGAGACTGGTGGGAACACATGTATGGGGACACCAATGTGGGGACACAGATGTATGAGGAGACTGGTGGGGTAACAGATGTGTGGGGACAACAGTGTGGGGACACAGATTTGTGGGGAGACTGGTGGGGTAACAGATGTGTGGGGACAACAGTGTGGGGACACAGATTTGTGGGGACACCAATGTGATGACACAGATGTATGGGGACACCAATGTGAGGAGACAGATGTGTGGAGACACCAGTGTGGGGACACAGATGTGTGGGGACAAAAGTGTATGAGGAGACTGGTGGGGGGCACAGATGTGTGGGGACACCAGTGTGGGGACACAGATGTGTGGGGACAACAGTGTATGAGGAGACTGGTGGGGGGCGCAGATGTGTGGGGACACCAATGTGAGGAGACAGATGTGTGGAGACACCAAGGTGGGGACACAGATGTGTGGGGACAGCAATGTGGGGACACAGATGTATGGGGACACCAATGTGGGGGACACAGATATATGGGGACACCAGTGTGGGGACATAGATGTGGGGGAGACTGGTGAGGACACGGATGTAAAACCTCATGCACGCTGGTAGTTTAACCCGCTGAACGATGGTCCATCGTTTTATTAGACGACAGGACCATCATCCAGTTCTGCTGTCAACAGTAAGTAAAATGCTATTCTTCTTCTACTGTGGATTTATTTAGTTAAATTATTTTTCCGGCCTGCGGATATGAGTAAAATATAGAATGTGGCCCTCGAAGTAAAAAGTTTGGAGACCCCTGCTCTAGGGTGTTAGAACAAAATAAAATATATAATGTTTGGGGGTTTTAAGTAATTTTCTAGCCAAAAAAAAGTTTTAGTCTCGTAAACACCAAATCTGAACAAATTAGCCCGGTGTGCACACCGGTGTGCACAACATGTTAAATTCATTATGCAAAATAGCAAGGAAAGTGCCTAAATAGACATTTACCAAGCAGGGTGTCTGCAGCTGCACAGGCATGCTTGGACTTGTAGTTTTGTAACACCAGGAGAGAAATTGTTTGGGAAATACTAATATCTGATCTTATATACTAACTTTTAAACTAGTCTAAAGTGCAGGTAAAGATAATTCAAATACTCACACAGATCAGCAAATTCTCCTCAGTTGGTGTTAGATTACTCCCGACCATTTTTTTAAGAAAAGAAATCTGGGCACTAGACCAACAACAGCTACCTATGGAAAATGAAACTGGCAAGTTTCCAAGTTCCAGGAAGTAGTCGCGCGTGCGTGTTGTTCGCGCGATCGCGCAAGCACGCTCGAGAAATTCGCAATACTGTTTTTAAATAAAATTAAACATATATTCGATTTTAGAGTGTTACTGTAGAAATTCAAGAAAGGAATTTATCCTTCGCATTTTGTGACATTTGGATAAAATATCTCGAATATTCGATTTCAGAATGAGCCAATCAGAGCGCTTGTAAAGCATGTTCCGAAATTCTGCCAAAAAATAGATGTATGGGGACAGCAATGTGATGACACAGATTTATGGGGACACCAATGTGGGGGCACAGATGTATGGGGACACCAATGTGATGACACAGATGTATGGGGACACCAATGTGAGGAGACAGATGTGTGGGGACACCAGTGTGGGGACACAGATGTGTGGGGACAAAAGTGTATGAGGAGACTGGTGGGGGGCACAGATGTGTGGGGACACCAGTGTGGGGACACAGATGTGTGGGGACAAAAGTGTATGAGGAGACTGGTGGGGGGCACAGATGTGTGGGGACACCAATGTGATGACACAGATGTATGGGGACACCGGTGTGGGGACACAGATGTGTGGGGACACCAATGTGATGACACAGATGTATGGGGACACCAATGTGATGACACAGATGTATGGGGACACCAATGTGATGACACAGATGTATGGGGACACCAATGTGAGGAGACAGATGTGTGGAGACACCAATGTGATGACACAGATGTATGGGGACACCAATGTGATGTGACACAGATGTATGGGGACACCAATGTGGGGACACAGATGTATGGGGACACCAATGTATGGATGGGGACACACCAATGTGGGGACACCAATGTGATGACACAGATGTATGGGGACACAATGTGATGACACAGATGTATGGGGACACCAATGTGATGACACAGATGTATGGGGACACCAATGGGGACACACAATGTGATGACACAGATGTATGGGGACACCAATGTGATGACACAGATGTATGGGGACACCAATGTGATGACACAGATGTATGGGGACACCAATGTGGGGACACAATGTGAGGAGACAGATGTGTGGAGACACCAATGTGATGACACAGATGTATGTGGGACACCAATGTGATGACACAGATGTATGGGGACACCAATGTGGGGACACAGATGTATGTAGACACCAATGTGGGGACACAGATGTATGGGGACAGCAATGTGGGGACACAGATGTATGGGGACACCAATGTGATGACACAGATGTATGGGGACACCAATGTGAGGAGACAGATGTGTGGGGACACCAGTGTGGGGACACAGATGTGTGGGGACAAAAGTGTATGAGGAGACTGGTGGGGGGCACAGATGTGTGGGGACACCAGTGTGGGGACACAGATGTGTGGGGACAGATGTATGGGGTGTATGAGTGAGACTGGATGGTGGGGACACCAATGTGATGACACAGATGTATGGGGACACCAATGTGATGACACAGATGTATGGGGACACCAATGTGATGACACAGATGTATGGGGACACCAATGTGATGACACAGATGTATGGGGACACCAATGTGATGACACAGATGTATGGGGACAGATGTGTGTGACACCAATGATGATGACACAGATGTATGGGGACACACAGATGTATGATGACACAGATGTATGGGGACACACAATGTGGGGACACAGATGTATGTGGACACCAATGTGGGGACACAGATGTATGGGGATGTAATGTGGGGACACAGATGTATGGGGACAGCACACAGATGTATGGATGATGACACAGATGTATGGGGACACCAATGTGAGGAGACAGATGTGTGGGGACACCAGTGTGGGGACACAGATGTGTGGGGACAAAAGTGTATGAGGAGACTGGTGGGGGGCACAGATGTGTGGGGACACCAGTGTGGGGACACAGATGTGTGGGGACAAAAGTGTATGAGGAGACTGGTGGGGGGCACAGATGTGTGGGGACACCAATGTGATGACACAGATGTATGGGGACACCAATGTGATGACACAGATGTATGGGGACACCAATGTGATGACACAGATGTATGGGGACACCAATGTGAGGAGACAGATGTGTGGAGACACCAATGTGATGACACAGATGTATGGGGACACCAATGTGATGACACAGATGTATGGGGACACCAATGTGGGGACACAGATGTATGTAGACACCAATGTGGGGACACAGATGTATGGGGACAGCAATGTGGGGACACAGATGTATGGGGACACCAATGTGATGACACAGATGTATGGGGACACCAATGTGAGGAGACAGATGTGTGGGGACACCAGTGTGGGGACACAGATGTGTGGGGACAAAAGTGTATGAGGAGACTGGTGGGGGGCACAGATGTGTGGGGACACCAGTGTGGGGACACAGATGTGTGGGGACAAAAGTGTATGAGGAGACTGGTGGGGGGCACAGATGTGTGGGGACACCAATGTGATGACACAGATGTATGGGGACACCGGTGTGGGGACACAGATGTGTGGGGACACCAATGTGATGACACAGATGTATGGGGACACCAATGTGATGACACAGATGTATGGGGACACCAATGTGATGACACAGATGTATGGGGACACCAATGTGAGGAGACAGATGTGTGGAGACACCAATGTGATGACACAGATGTATGGGGACACCAATGTGATGACACAGATGTATGGGGACACCAATGTGGGGACACAGATGTATGGAGACACCAATGTGGGGACACAGATGTATGGGGACAGCAATGTGGGGACACAGATGTATGGGGACACCAATGTGATGACACAGATGTATGGGGACACCAATGTGATGACACAGATGTATGGGGACACCAATGTGATGACACAGATGTATGGGGACACCAATGTGAGGAGACAGATGTGTGGAGACACCAATGTGATGACACAGATGTATGGGGACACCAATGTGATGACACAGATGTATGGGGACACCAATGTGGGGACACAGATGTATGTAGACACCAATGTGGGGACACAGATGTATGGGGACAGCAATGTGGGGACACAGATGTATGGGGACACCAATGTGATGACACAGATGTATGGGGACAGCAATGTGAGGAGACAGATGTGTGGGGACACCAGTGTGGGGACACAGATGTGTGGGGACAAAAGTGTATGAGGAGACTGGTGGGGGGCACAGATGTGTGGGGACACCAGTGTGGGGACACAGATGTGTGGGGACAAAAGTGTATGAGGAGACTGGTGGGGGGCACAGATGTGTGGGGACACCAATGTGATGACACAGATGTATGGGGACACCAATGTGATGACACAGATGTATGGGGACACCAATGTGATGACACAGATGTATGGGGACACCAATGTGAGGAGACAGATGTGTGGAGACACCAATGTGATGACACAGATGTATGGGGACACCAATGTGATGACACAGATGTATGGGGACACCAATGTGGGGACACAGATGTATGTAGACACCAATGTGGGGACACAGATGTATGGGGACAGCAATGTGGGGACACAGATGTATGGGGACACCAATGTGATGACACAGATGTATGGGGACACCAATGTGAGGAGACAGATGTGTGGGGACACCAGTGTGGGGACACAGATGTGTGGGGACAAAAGTGTATGAGGAGACTGGTGGGGGGCACAGATGTGTGGGGACACCAGTGTGGGGACACAGATGTGTGGGGACAAAAGTGTATGAGGAGACTGGTGGGGGGCACAGATGTGTGGGGACACCAATGTGATGACACAGATGTATGGGGACACCAATGTGATGACACAGATGTATGGGGACACCAATGTGATGACACAGATGTATGGGGACACCAATGTGAGGAGACAGATGTGTGGAGACACCAATGTGATGACACAGATGTATGGGGACACCAATGTGATGACACAGATGTATGGGGACACCAATGTGATGACACAGATGTATGGGGACACCAATGTGAGGAGACAGATGTGTGGAGACACCAATGTGATGACACAGATGTATGGGGACACCAATGTGATGACACAGATGTATGGGGACACCAATGTGATGACACAGATGTATGGGGACACCAATGTGGGGACACAGATGTATGGAGACACCAATGTGGGGACACAGATGTATGGGGACAGCAATGTGGGGACACAGATGTATGGGGACACCAATGTGATGACACAGATGTATGGGGACACCAATGTGATGACACAGATGTATGGGGACACCAATGTGATGACACAGATGTATGGGGACACCAATGTGATGACACAGATGTATGGGGACAGCAATGTGATGACACAGATGTATGGGGACACCAATGTGGGGACACAGATGTATGGGGACACCAATGTGGGGACACAGATGTATGGGGACAGCAATGTGGGGACACAGATGTATGGAGACACCAATGTGGGGACACAGATGTATGGGGACAGCAATGTGGGGACACAGATGTATGGGGACACCAATGTGGGGACACAGATGTATGGGGACACCAATGTGGGGACACAGATGTGGGGGAGACTGGTGAGGACACGGATGTAAAACCTCATGCACGCTGGTAGTTTAACCCGCTGAACGATGGTCCATCGATTTATTAGACGACAGGACCATCATCCAGTTCTGCTGTCAACAGTAAGTAAAATGCTATTCTTCTTCTACTGTGGATTTATTTAGTTAAATTATTTTTCCGGCCCGCGGATATGAGTAAAATATAGAATGTGGCCCTCGAAGTAAAAAGTTTGGAGACCCCTGCTCTAGGGTGTTAGAAAAAAATATATATATAATGTTTGGGGGTTTTAAGTAATTTTCTAGCCAAAAAAAAGTTTTAGTCTCGTAAACACCAAATCTGAACAAATTAGCCCGGTGTGCACAACATGTTAAATTCATTATGCAAAATAGCAAGGAAAGTGCCTAAATAGACATTTACCAAGCAGGGTGTCTGAAGCTGCACAGGCATGCTGGGACTTGTAGTTTTGTAACACCAGGAGAGAAATTGTTTGGGAAATACTAATATCTGATCTTATATACTAACTTTTAAACTAGTCTAAAATGCAGGTAAAGATAATTCAAATACTCACACTGATCAAAATATTCTCCTCAGTTCTTGAAAGGTTGCTTCCAACCATCTTTGCAATTAAAGTTGTGGAAATAGACCAAAAACAGCTACCTATGGAAAATGAAACTGGCAAGTGTCCAAGTTCCAGGAAGTAGTCGCGCGCGCGTGTTGTTCGCGCGATTGCGCAAGCGCGCTCGAGAAATTCGCAATACTGTTTTTAAATAAAATTAAACATATATTCGATTTCAGAGTGTTACTGTAGAATTTTCGCAATAAATTTCTCATTCGCATTTTTGCGAAATTACGATAAAATATCAAGAATATTCTGAGCCAATCAGAGTGCTCCTTCCGCATTTGACGAATATTCTCAATTATTTTTTATTGCAATATATCACGAATATTCTGAGCCAATCAGAGTGCTCCCTCCGCATTTCTCGAATATTCTCAATTATTTTTTATTGCAATATATCACGAATATTCTGAGCCAATCAGAGTGCTCCCTCCGCATTTCTCGAATATTCGCAATTATTTTTTATTGCAATATATCACGAATATTCTGAGCCAATCAGAGTGCTCCCTCCGCATTTCTCGAATATTCGCAATTATTTTTTATTGCAATATATCACAAATATTCTGAGCCAATCAGAGTGCTCCCTCCGCATTTCTCGAATATTCGCAATTCGCAATTCGCAATAGCGAAAATTCGCAATAATTTCACTTTCAAAAAATATCACGAATATTCGTATTTAGCGAATATATCACGAATATTCGACAATATATTCGAGATATATCGCGAATTCGAATATGGCATATTCTGCTCAACACTAATGATCAAATACCACTCAAAGAAAGCTCTATTTGTGGGAGAGAAATGATAAAAATATCATTTTAGTACAGTGTTGTATGACCGCGCAATTGTCATTCAAAATGCGTCAGCGCTGAAAGCTGAAAAATGGTCTGGGCAGGAAGGGGGTTTAAGTGCCCAGTAAGGAATTAAAATTACTTTTAGTGAGCTTTTAAACAGGTTGAATAAGCACCTTTACTTTGAATGATTCAACTAAGGTATCTTGTACGCTAGGAATTGACAGAAGTTTACACACATCTGGGATCTGGGCCTCTGTACTTGGGGTGTATTTTGAGTACCTAGGCTTGTTATGCATTGCATTATGCATTGCTGGAGAGTGTGCATTATGACTAGTATAATCTTTGTGATGGGGACATTTTTAGAAACATTTTGTTCTTTAATTCATACTACTCGGGCCCATATTACACCATCTCTGAAAGCCTTGCATTGGTTACCGGTTGCTGAACGGGTCTTATTCAAAGTGGGATGCATCGTCCACAAAGCTATCCATAAGATAGGCCCAGGGTATTTGCAAAAAAAATGTACCTGTTACGTCCCCAGCAGATCGTTAAGATCTGCTGATCAGGTTAATTTGACGGTCCCTAAATTCAGAAGAACAAAATGTGGAGGGAGGACTCTGGATGCACAAGGTTCGATATTCTGGAATTCTCTACCTCTATACTTAAGACGGGAGAAGGATTTGTTAAATTTTAGGAAGTTTTTAAAAACTTTTTTATTTTCCCAGGTGTATAGCCCTAATTAGGGTTAGATACTAGGGGCCAGATTCTCGTAGATGCGCGCCTAATTATGCAGGCGTTGCGCATCTCAGATGCACTACGCCGACGTAACACGGAGTGGCAAGTACCGTATTCCCTAAGTAAATGCGCTCCAAGATGCGCCTGCGTCGCGTAAAATCATGGGCGTAATCCGGCGCAACTCCAAAGTAGGAGGAAAGTGGGCGTGTTGCATTATAATGAAGCGTGACCCCATGCAAATGCAGGCCGGGACGAACGGAGCATGCGCCGTGACATGGATGACCCGCGCCATGACGTGGTTGACCCGCGCCGTGACGTGGATGCCTTCTGCGCATTCGCAAAGCCTCCCTACGATGCGCCGGCGCAGGGTATATAATGCGCCCACACATGCGCCCGTGCAGCGCAAACGTCTCCCATTTTTTTGATAGTGACGGCCAAAGTTTGTGCTGGACAAGATGACAACCGCGGTTAAGGAGAGGAGGAAGAAGAATTTCTCCCCAGAGGAGAGGGCCATTGTCGTCAGGGCCATGGAGAAGTATGACTCGCGGCTCCATGGTGCTGACAGTGCCCGGACCAGCAAGTCCCGGAGGGATCAGATTTTAATGAGGGTCGCGTGCCAGGTCAATGCCCTCTCTCATGAGGTCCGGACACCGCAGGACATTCAGAAGAAAATGAATGACCTGCGGCGTCATGTGAAGGGCAAGCTGGCTGCCATAGCTCGGCATGCCAGGGGCACTGGAGGGGGCCCACCCTGCCCTGTCCGCCTGACTGAGGAGGAGAAGGTGGTTGCCCGCTGCCTGCAGACGGAGCAGGTAGAGGGAGTTGGGGGCTATGAGTCCCAGAAGCCAGCCGTGAGGACAGGTAAGTGTGTTTTATATTCTATCTGTTGTGTACATGTATGGGGGTGGAAGGGAACATGTGCCAAGTGTGTGGGTCCACCAACATGGGCATCTTTTGTGTCATCCACAGATGTGCAGGAGGGAGCGGGGCCATCTGTTGATGCCAGGGCCCATCAGGATCCATCCCCTGAAGATACAGTCCCTCTGGCTGCCCCCCTGGAACAGGACTTGGAGGGAAGTGGGCACACCTCAACGGAGGAGGTGGTTGAGGAGGGTGTGGTAGTCCAGGACCAGGCCCTCTATGTTGTTGTGGAGGAGGATGGTGGGTTGGCCGGACCAGCCCAGGCTATTCCTCTACCTGTAGCGAACCCCTCAGTGTCCCCCTCCAACCTCTCCAGTCCCTCTCTTTCCCCCCCCCTCATCTCCGGCCCCTCAACATCCTCCCCTTATGCCCGGTCCCCTGCCACTCCCCGCAAGGCGACGTGCAAGACCAGGGGTGTATCCAAGGTCCTGCCGGAAGAGCTGGTCAGACAGCAGGACCAGCAAAATCAGCACCTGGCCGAGGTCGTGGAGGAGATGAGGCGCCTGGCCGACAGCCTGGCATCCTCGGGCAATATTACAGATGCCATCCAGGATGTTGCTGTTAACAGCGCAGCAACGCTGACCAGCTTGGGGGAGCTGCAGGAAAACACCTCGGAACTTGTGGGGGAGGTTCATGCCCTGCGCCTTGCTGTCGAGGCGCAGACAGCTGTGCAGACCCGCATAGCGGTTGCCCTGGAGGGCATGCAGGCAGCCAGGGAGGGACGTGGGGATGCTCCTCCTCAACCTGCTGCCCCCCCCCCCCATCTGTGGCTGCCCCCAGGCAAGTGAGGGGCAGGACCCGTGGCACCAGGCAGAGCCCCCGCCAGGCCCATTAATTTTATTTTTCTTTATTATTATGCTCTGGATAAGAGCTTTTTGTTATTTTTTATTATGCTCTGGATAAGAGCTTTTTGTTATTTTTTATTATGCTCTGGATAAGAGCTTTTTGTTATTTTTTATTATGCTCTGGATAAGAGCTTTTTGTATTTATTTTTGGATACTGAACACGGTGCAGTGTGAATGGTGTGTGAATGTGAGAGGGTGGCACTCCTGACAGTAAGGGGTGTCACCCTCGGCCGTGGTGGTGAAGTTAACCCCACGGCTGTATGAATGATGTGTGAAAGGTGTATGAATGGACAGCAACATCATTGGGGCCTTGACGTGGCGTTGCTGCTCCCAAGTCCTACATGCTGGACTTGGGCTAATCCAATGCGATGTGCATGTGGTGTGTGTGATCTAGGGACATCAGTGGTGTACACGCGTGCATTGTCTGTGTGCCATGCTGTATGTGTGTGTTTAAAGGTCAAAGATTCGTAACACGAGGACCCTCCTGACTGCTCTTCCATCAGCTGACGGGGTCTCCTCTGGCGGGGGGGGGCTGTGTGGTTGGGGGGTCAGGTCATCACGTAGGGCAATGTGCAGGCCCTTTCGCATGGCAAAGTTGTGCAGAATACAACATGCACCAATGATCTGACCCACAAAGTTGGGGGAATACAATAGGGCCCCCCCAGACTTATCCAGGCATCGGAAACGGGACTTCAGGAGGCCAAATGTGCGCTCCACCACTGCACGGGTTTTGATGTGTGCTTCATTGTATCTTCTCTCTCCTCTGGTTTGGGGGTTCCGGAAAGGAGTCATGAGATGGGGTATATGTTCTGTGGTTCTATGAGAGCATCGAGGCCTTTGGGTAATGACTGCGCTCCCAAAAAGCATTTTTATAAATAAATAAATAAATAAATAAATACTATTTTTGAAGCCTGACCATACCATATTATTGATGTATTTTTATATTGCTGACCCATACCACAATTTGATAAGTACCAGTGTAATCTGTTTACACAATTATTTTACCAGACACCTATAGGATATGGTCAACGGATATAGTAAGAGAAAATGGATCAGCTCTGTAGATGCTGTGAAGTATGGGATACCCCTCTTTTGGTTGCCCCTGAGTATCCTCACGGTTAGCCATGGGACTGCACACAGGTATTGGCCATAGACATCACATTTATACTGATTTGTAGGTAGGAATATTGTAGGAGAATATTTCCATCTGAAGGGATGTCATTCACAATATATGTATTTTATCACTATGGTATTTAATTAAATTGGTCATCTTGATACGCATGAAGAAGTTGAAACCTCCTCAATTAAACATTGATTTACTAAACTTGAAAGAGTGCAAAATCTGGTGCAGCTGTGCATAGAAACCAATCAGCTTACAGTTTTTTTTTTGTCGAAGCTTACTTGAACAAGCTGAAGTTAGAAGCTGATTGGCTACTATGCATAGCTGCACCATCATTTTTAATAAATCGACTCCATTGTTTGGTAACTTGAAATTCGTATATCAGAAGTGTGAAAATCTAATTATGTAACAGGGGTGCTGGTGCCTTTAAAAACTTTCTGATCAAATGTTTGGTAAGAGTGCATTTCTTAAAATGGTGATGTCTGTAGCGCGACCTACGTACACTATCAATGGTGTTTTCCACAAGACGCATATTGGAATGAGTGGTAAGATTGGGCCCACCTCAAAAATGGACAAGCAGACATAATCAGTGTGCTTGTGTGAAAGCTGTCTAAGGCCTTGTTCACACAGGGCATACACAGTGTACTTTTACCTGGATGCACAAGTGTTCCGTGCAGCTCTGTGAAGGCAGTCCCATTGATGTCATTTGAGATGTAGCAACTGCACGAACAGGGCCGTTGCTCCCAATTTTACATTCATGTAGGTCCACATGCACGTCCCTGAAAAGAGAGAGAGAAGGGTTCCCCAAATGGGCTTTTAGGCAGCAATATAAAAAAATATAGAAGTATTGTATAGGTTATATAAAACAGTATTTATTGCCAAAATCCCCGATAACCACATGAGTTAGAACAAGTTGGAACATTTGTATAAATAAAATAAAGGTCAAAATTCCTGAATACAGTATGCATAGATAATACATATACAGTTTTGTATCGTTGAGCCCCGACGCGTTTCGACCAATCCGGTCTCTTCAGGGGGCAAAAATGTTTCTAGAAAATAATAATATTATGGTATAAGTTCAAAGTAAGTACATGACAGCATATAAAACAATAGAATGGCATAATGATATAGTTACCACTGAATCAGGAAATGGATAACATAAAAAGCTGCTGTGAGGTCCGGAGGGGCCTGACTGCCCCCGCCCATCCAAAACGGCGGAGGGGCCTACCCCAGGAAACCTGCAAGGAGCCACACAAAGAGCACCCGCCAGGAGCAACGGAGGGGCAGCCACCTGCAGAGGAACACCCATAAAGCCCATGATTAGTGGAAATAATTATTTTGGGTAGGTTGGTTAAAAAGTTAATTGCTGAAATACAGCCAATTAATTGTATGGGTACATATATTAGGGTAATATAATGGTACAAGGGCTAAGGGCAAATGCCAATTGCCAACATATATAGGGAGAGTAAAGGCATACTTAGGGGTCCAATACGAGTAAGATAATTGGGAGTATAAATTAGGTGAAAAATTGCTGTAATGAGAATCAGTGAATACAAGTGAATGAGATAGTGAGTGTAAACTGATAAGGTGGGTGATTGCCAAAATAGGACAAACCAATGGTGAAATAAGTGTGTAAAATAAGAGTGAAAGTTGAAGTGAGAAACAATATGGTGAGAGTGAAATAAAAAATAGGAAGGTGGATGATTAGTCCCTCAATGAAATGGGGGATGGTGTGAGTGAGTGTGGTAAAGAGTGAAAGGATCTTAAAATGCATAAATAAGTGAGATATTTACCTGATAAAATCAAGGGTTGAGGTTGGATAAAGTAGTTATGGAACCCAGACTGCAGTTATGCATTCTAGGAAAGGACACAATGCCAGAAAATAGGGACAGAGATGCATTAGCATCCAATCTGGCCTACATGGAACCTTGTGATGGTTCCCTGATGAGCTGCTCCTTATATATGCCCCTTTGTGGGTGTGGTGATCAAATGATCACATGCAGGTGGACTGCCTCCCTCCATTGAGCCATGGGGAGGCTTATGGCCGCCGAAATGGCAGCCCACGTGTGGCTTCCTTGGCGTTCCCGGAGAGCTAACCAGCCCCGACAAAGTCGTCATCCCCAACACAGCAGCGCGGCATCACAACGCTGCACGCACGCCCAAGAGCGCGCTTGCGCGCTGCGCCGCGGCTTGAACGGGGAGGATCCAAGGAACACCACCAGCTGGGAGAAGCTCAATGGGGCGTCCGGGGACTAGCTCCAGCACCCCACGAGCAATGGGAAGGGGGACAGGGGCTGTCCCCCCTTCTCCAGCCGGGAAGTAACCAAGGGTGGAAGGGTTTAGCCATGCCCCGCCGGAGAACACAAGCGGCCACAATACACTATAAAAACCATATGTGACAGTTGACATCCATGTACTGAACCTCAAAAAGAGGGGGAGGGGGTATTTTATACAGGCATATTATATAGATAATGTATAGACATAAATAGCGTGTTAGTACCATGGCTATAAACCCCAAGCTTGTTGGATATGATTTAATTAGGACAAATATTCAGTAAGAATATTTGAACATGCTAGAATACAGAAGTCTGTCTTGCAGTTACTTCCGAAGCAAGCAAAAGAGGGGGGATTAGGGGGCACGTCCCTGAGCTCATGCTGTCTACTTTCGGGGTCATGTACCCACACCCACATGGATGTCAGATCCGTTGCATCCCAATTGACATAAATGGGACTGCCTGGAACGCCTGTACATCCCTGTGCGGGTAAACATGGCCCTTCATGGGCATACACTGTAGTATGCCACATGTGAACGATGCTTTACTAGTAATTTAGCAGGAATTTTAGTGTATTCTTAGTGAAAATAGTGATATGATGAACGTTTGCGCAATTATTGTGGGGCCCAAAAAATCTGGAGCACTTTTTTTGTGCTTTTAAAAACTTCTAGTTTGAGGGGTCTTTTCAAATTCTAAAAGCTGTAAGTGAAAAATTAAAACCTCCAGATTTTTTGAGAAATTTGTGGGTACTTTCGATTTCCACCATTTTGCAAGAAGATGCAATGTAAAAATGATAACTTTTTGTTATTTATTAACTCCATACAGGTTAAGCTTTTTATAATTAGTAGGGATTTAGCAGGATTTTTTGTAAAATTAATTGTGTTTTTTATCTGCTAATAATGGTTTTAGTGTATTTTTTGCCAATATATGGGTTTGATAAACATTTGCGCAATTTTCACAAATTATGAAAGCTGTAAGGAAAAAATTAAAACCTTCCAATTTTTGGAGAAATTTGGATATTTACTCTTTTTATATTAGTTCAATATTCACCATTTCGCAAAAAGGCACAATTTAAAAGTTACAAATATTTGTTTTTTATTAACTCAATACAGGTTAAGCTTTTATATTTAGTGGGAATTTTGTAAAATTGTCTGCATGTTTATCTGCTAGTAATGGTTTTAGTGTATTATTTGGTATATATATTGGTTTGATAAACATTTGCACAAATACTGCGGGGTCTAAAGAATCAGTAGTACCTTCTTTTTATTCTATTGATCATGTGCTTTCAGAAAATATATGGTTTGGGGGTCTTTCACAACTTCTAAAAGCCATAAGTGAAAAATAAATAAGCTAAGGAAAAATTGCAAAAATGGTCTGGCCATCTGAGTGTACAAAATGGAGCACAAGGCCTGGCAGCGAAAGGCTTAAATATTTTCTGATCAATACAGTACCAGATATACGTATATAACACTTGTTATTAAAAAAAAAAAAATCCTTTATTACATAATGCACTCTTTTATTACAGTTACCCAAAAACTCTTACATATTCCTGAACATAACATATACAACACATACTGTATATTCAAGAAAATGTTTTCATTGCAGGGAAGGGGAGGGTGAGGTTAATAAATCATAGTAAACTGGGTTCATGAACATAACAAAACATTTTTCTTGCATCATGATCAGAGTAGAGAAAAAGCTAATACCAATTGTAAATGAATACAAAAATAATAATAAAGAATTACTATGAAAGAGGAACTTACCATCTGGACATGCATTCATTTCAGTAAAACCCAACAGTCACTTGAGGCAGACAAAGGCATTCCAAGCAGACGGCAATCAGAAAAAAGTACTGGCCTACTGAGAACAGAGTCGGAGTATATCCCAAATGAGGGTACATGAAATTAAATGACATTTGGGGCACTGTAAATCAATATGCATGCTGACTGATTTCCACAAGAAAAATCAAGGGGGGAAAGGAATAATTATTGGAAGCTTAAATGCCATCCAGGGGTAAAGAAGAAATAGAAATTAGATTCAGTTGGAACAGAATCTCACACACTGGATTGTGAAAGGCTTTCTAGGTTGTAAGAGCTGCCTCCTTACTGCGTGACACTTTGATAAAAGTACTGAACATTTCCATAACCATTTCCTTTGACTTCACACTGTTTGAAGCGGATATGTTTAAGCCTACACACAAAATGAATCTGTAGATTTTTTTTCTTTTAATACCGACAACTGAGATTGGTAGTATTCCTTCTATCCAACAGAGCATAAGACTATTATACCTTAGCTTAAAAAAAGCCTTGAGTACCAACTGCAAAGAATGATCATTCAATTTTAGTACTGATAAATACTTTTGTTTAGCTAAATGAACTTTTAATGCATTCATGGATGCTCAACCAAATAAAGAATGCTTTATATGCACAAATTTCTTAAAGTAAATTTGTTCCCTTTCTATGCACTCAAAATGATTTGCATAATCTGAACACGCTGTATTAAACAATTCATTATAGTCAATCACTGCATTTGTATAGGAAAAACAATACATACTTTTAAAACCCTTAAAGCCCCGTACACACGATCGGAAATTCCGACAGACTTTTTTGGTGTGTATGCCCCATGGGAGTAATTCCGATGACTTCCATCAAAGTTTAGATAGAGAACATGTTCTCTTTTACTCAGATGGACTTCTGTCAAAATTCCAATGTGAGTTTGGTCGGGGGCTAAGTCATCTTTAAAGCATTTTTGTGGAACATGGTCATAAAGCTTGCAACATCTCTGAGACCCCTGTGATAAACAAGACCTAAAAGGGTCCAGTTCACCCCTTTGTCCAATAAAGTAAAATAAACTAGATGTCCAATTTGCAGATTATAGGACTGAGCTAAAGTTTACAGAAAACTAACACAGATAACTATGGCCTTTCACTATAAACCACCTATATAATACAAGAGACATGGACCTAAACAACTTCAAATAACGGGAGTAAAAGGGAGCCACACTTAATAGTGTAGTTAAAGTACAGTATGTGTCGATACTGAGTAAGGGCAAGATCTTTCATGTACGTGGCAATTATACAGTGATAAATCATTCAAGTGTGCACGATATTTAGTCCTACGCCTGGGTGGAATTTATTGTGCTGTTTCAATGACCCTGTCAATGAGAGCTATGCAAAAAAAGACTGGGACTTCCAAGTTAAAACTTCATTAGATAAGTGATGGCGCGTACACACAATAGTCTGATGGACTTTTTTCATCAGAATTTCCGATCGTGTGTGGGCCCCATTTGACTTTTTTCCGTCGGTGTTTAGAAATAGAATTTTTTTTTTTTTTTTTTGGATTGGAAAAAAAAAACGATAAGAAATTCATATTGTCTGTGTGTAACTCCGATGGAGAAAAAACTCACGCATGCTCAGAATCTAGTCGATGCATGTTTAGAAGCATTGAAATACATGGTGTTGTACGTCACCGCGTTTGGATGGTCGAAATTTAGTCTGACAGTGATACACTGATGGAAGTCAGCTTTATCGGAATTCCAACGGAAAATACTATCTGACATTTTTCATCGGAAATGTCGATCGTGTGTACGTGGCATTAGAGCAGTGTTTCTCAATTCCAGTCCTCACGCCCCCCCAACAGGTCATGTTTTCAGGATTTCCCTCAGATGAAAAGGCTGTGGGAATTACTAAGGCAGTGAAACTGATCAAATCACCTGTGCAAAATAATAGAAAACCTGACCTGTTGGGGGGGCGTGAGGACTGGAATTGAGAAACACTGCATTAGAGTGAATCACATTTCTTGAAGTAAAAATAAAGTAATTTTTTACTAAATGAGCTGCTAGCAGCAGAGCATACATGCTTTTGCCATTGGTTTTATAATTTTTATTTTCTGAGATTCTTCTCATACTGTCTCTCAACCACACTGCCCAACTCCTTTTAGGACTACAACATGTGAAGCTGTTCCCAAAAGGAACACAGAGCCAAAGCTATGCTGACTTGGAAACCTCTGTCAAAAACCACTGTGAAGGAGGAATGGATTTTTGCTTGGGTTTCCCCTCACTCTGTCTGTCGGGGGGGGTTTACAAAAGGCAAATAGACTGTGCACTCTACAACATGCAATTGCTCCAGTGCAAGGAAAATTAAAAAAAAAAAAATGTTTTGCTTCTGCATGATTGGATGATAAAAGTCAACAGAACTTCCCCTCATTCACTAAGCTCTGTGCACTTTGCAAAGTGCAGTTGCTCCAGTCTATTTATCTTTAGTAATTCCCCCCAATTGTGTTCGGTGCTGGGAATGGCTGCACATAAAATTGTAGTTCTAAACAGGAGTGTGCATGTAGTGTAGTGTGTCTATGGGAATGTTTGACCATTCTTCCAGAACCACATTTGTGAGGTCAGGCACTGATTTTGGATAAGAAGGCCTGGCTCACAGTCTCCACTCTAATTTGTCCCAAATGTGTTCTATCGGGTTGAGGTCAGGATTCTGTACAAAACAGGTCCTCCACCCCAAACTTGCTCATCCATGTCTTGATGCACCTTGCTGCACATAGTCCTGATCTCAACCTGATAGAATACCTTTGGGATCAATTAGAGGGAAGACTGCAAGCTAGGCCTGCTCATCCAACATCACAAATGCAGTTCTGGAAGAATGGTCAAACATTCCCAAAGACACACACCTAAACCTTGTGGACGGCCTTCCCAGAAGAGTTGAAGCTGTAATAGCTACAAAGGGTGGACCATCTAAATATTAAACCCTACGGACTAAGACTGGGGTGCCATTAAACTTTGTGCATATAAAGGTAGGCATCCCAATACTTTTGGTAATCTAGTGTATGTCCCAGCAAGTACACAGGGCACCCATATACCTGTATGTTGTCCTATTAGCAGCTCATTTAGCGAAATAACAATGACATCACTTTAATCTTGGAATGATGTATTCCTAAGGAGATGCAGTAATTGACAGCAATTACCTCATTTGGCGTGCACAAATGGTTGACAGATATATAAAAAATGGTTTGTTCCTTTCCATTTAAATCCCTTGTTGCAGTTTTAGTTCACATTTTGTAAATCCTGTTATTTTTGAGAAAATGTTCTGGTCATGCTCAATTAATGTTAGCATTTTTTAGCGCCGACTGTACGCATTTTTGCGGCCTCGGCTTTAGGGGGTTATAGCGGGATAATGCCTGCAAAAATACAGTATTCAGAATCGCTGTTTTTGCCGATCTGAATAATTTGAAGTGCAAAGGACGGGTTTGGGGTCTTTAACATCCCCGCTCTCTCCATAAAGAGTTACCACCTATTAGTGTCACAAGGGGATGTATACATTTCTTGTGACGGTAATAAAAGTGATCAAAAAAAGTTTTATTTAAAAACACAATGTAAAAATAAATAAATAATAAAAATAATAAAAAATGTTAAAGCACCCCTGTCCCTGCGAGCTCGCACAGCAAAGAAAACGCATACGCGAGTTGCGCTCACGTATGTTAACAGTGTTCGAATCACACATGTGAGGTATCACCGCAATCGTCAGAGCGAGAGCAATAATTCTAGCACTAGACCTCCTCTGTATCTCTAACCTGGTAACCATTTTTTTTAAAGCGTCGCCTATGGAGATTTTCAGGTACCGTAGTTTGTCGCCATTCCACGTGTGTGTGCAATTTCAAAGCATAAAATTTGGCAAAGCAAGGCTTTCACAGACAGAAACAGACATAAGGGAGTTTTTTATCTTATTTAGTGTGAAACATTTCATCCCTGTAATCCTAAATAACTGACCAAATGTAAGTCAAATGTGATACCTGTGCTGTATTCTCAAATGTATTGTTGTGCTTTTATTAGGTCTATTTCATGAGAAATTATGATAAACAAAATACTTAGAATTATACATGTGATACACTAATGCCTCATACACGATCCGATTATCGGATGCTAAAAATCGCTTTCGGATTGATCGTTCAATAATCTGATCATTAGTACACAGCTTTCGATAGCCGATCACAACAGTCCGTCCACCAAACAAACAAAACACAAAATCTTTGCTCGGATAGCAGCCCATCATACGACAATCATTTAATCAGTACAGTATGCGTCTGCTAAAAATCAATAGATGAACACCACGCATGATCGGAAACACAAACATAAACCAGAAGGACACAGGGGTCACACTTATTTTACATAATTTCCGATACATAGCTACACACACTGAAAGGTTTTTCCAGAATTGTATGACAAAAACGTAACTTTTCGTACAGCACTGTTGTATTCTATATTAGTTTCATGCAACAAAATGCGAATGATACGTCGTACAATAATTGGATCGTGTGTACGAAGCATAACGCTGGCCATACATTATTCAGTTTTCTTGTACAATTTTCCTTTAGATTTACAAAACATATAATTTGAGGTCAAGCCTAAACACTTTCGATTTGTATGCAATCAAGCAGGCCCTTGCACTACATAGTTAAAGATATATCTAAAGGAAATTGAATAAGACAATTGTATAATGTATGGCCAGCCTAAAAGTAACACAAGACAGAAATATCTTACTCCTTTTAAACCATTTTTATAGAATTATTTATGAGAAATTCCCACAATGTATAAAGTAAACTACACTGCATTCATCAGAATGTCACAAGTTTGTTAGGGATAAGCTCCTGGCTTAGTTGGACCACAAGTTTGTACTGAAGGTTGCTTGTTCAGGCATTCATCTGATGTTAAACAATATTCAGCAGGAGCCAAACATCCCTATATAGTAGCAGGTTTTTCTCCCACTAATGAATGTGACAATGTCCTTCTTCCACTTTCAATGGTTTTTCTGAAAGCAACAGGTGCTGACATGTGTTTGTGTCCTTAGCAACCTATGACATCACTGACCCTATTAATTTACTTGAGTGGAACACCATGCAAAGCAAGCAAAGTGGCTGGTTGCATACCTATAGTGTCTTACACACGTCCATAAAACCTCCTTCTCTGTACACAAGGCATCCATCCACAGCCCCATGAGATCTGGTGTCTGTAGAAAAATTAGCTCCCCGGGAGCCAGTCAGAAGCCTTCCTCATTAATTGATCACTCTGACAGCCAATCACAGTGAACATTCAGTTTACAAGTGTAAACCAAAACAAAAGTAATACAGTAGCTGTCTTATCGCCTGAGTTCCCTGTCAAACAGATCTGTGAGTGAGAGAGGAATGTGTATTGTGTGTAAAGGGAGTTAACTCTTAATTAACCATGACATCCTCTTATTGTACTACCTAACCCATCCATATACTGTATATATACAGTAGTGCACAAAAGTGAGTACAGCCCTCACATTTTTGTAAATATTTTATTATATCTTTTCGTGTGACAACACTGAAGAAATTACACTTTGCTACAATGTAAATTAGTAAGTGTACAGCTTGTATAACAGTGTCAATTTGCTATCCCCTCAAAATAACTCAACACACAGCCATTAATGTCTACACCTCTGGCAACAAAAGTTAGTACACCGCAAGTGAAAATGTCCAAATCGGGCCCAATCAGCCATTTTCTCTCCCGGTGTCATGTGACTCGCTAGTGTTACGGGGTCTGAGGTGTGAATTGGGAGCAGGTGTGCTTAATTTGGTGTTTTCGTTCTCACTCTTACATACTGGCTACTGGAAATTCAACATGGCACCTCATGGCAAAGAACTCTCTGAGGATTTAAAAAAAAAAAATATTTGCTCTACATAAAGATGGCCTAGGCTATCAGAAGATTGCCAAGACCCTGAAACTGAGTCAAGTGGTTTAACAGGACAGGTTCCGCTCAGAACAGGCCTCGCTGTGGTCAATAGTGTTGAGCGGAATATGCCATATTCGATTTCGCGATATTGCGCGAATATATAGAAGAATATTTGCGAATATTCGCTAATATCGAATATTCGTGATATTTTATCCAAAATGATTGCAAAATTCTCATAAACGGAGATCATTTCCTGTATTACTAAACTAATATGCACTAAACACTAACTCTACACTAACTCTACTTAAAAGAAAGGAGAATAAGGGGGCAAAAGAAGGGCGGAGAAGATAATCGTGCAATATTCCTATTGCGCGATTATCTTCTCCGCCCTTCTTTTGCATCAGAGCCAATCAGAATAACTTGAATATTCGGCAAAAGGAATATTGCGCGATATATTTCTTTTGCCGAATATTCGAGTTATTCTGATTGGCTCTGATGCAAAAGAAGGGCGGAGAAGATAATCGTGCAATATTCCGTTTGCCGAATATTCAAGTTATTCTGATTGGCTCTGATGCAAAAGAAGGGCGCATCAGAGCCAATCAGAATAACTCGAATATTCGGCAAAAGGAATATTGCGCGATTATGTTCTCCGCCCTTCTTTTGCATCAGAGCCAATCAGAATAACTTGAATATTTGGCAAAAGGAATATCGCGCAATATTCCTTTTGCCGAATATTCGAGTTATTCTGATTGGCTCTGATGCAAAAGAAGGGCGGAGAAGATAATCGCGCAATATTCCTTTTGCCGAATATTCGAGTTATTCTGATTGGCTCTGATGCAAAAGAAGGGCGCATCAGAGCCAATCAGAATAACTCGAATATTCGGCAAAAGGAATATTGCGCGATTATCTTCTCCGCCCTTCTTTTGCATCAGAGCCAATCAGAATAACTCGAATATTCGGCAAAAGGAATATCGCGCAATATTCCTTTTGCCGAATATTCGAGTTATTCTGATTGGCTCTGATGCAAAAGAAGGGCGGAGAAGATAATCGCGCAATATTCCTTTTGCCGAATATTCGAGTTATTCTGATTGGCTCTGATGCAAAAGAAGGGCCGAGTAGGTGATGCGATTCTTTTATGTTGCCGAAAATTCGCAATGCGAATTTTTAGCAACATAAAAGAATGGCATCAGCTACTCGGCCCAGGTTCTCTCTCTAATCATACCAGCAATGCTTTTAGACGTCGATGGAGATCACTAGGATGTGATCTGTTTTAAAAATAAATTTGAAAAAATACGAATATTCACCGCAATATTCGAGTTATTCGCGAATACTTGAATATGCAATATTCGTGCGAATATTTGTGAGCAACACTGGTGGTCAACCAAAGAAGTTGAGTTCACGTGCTCAGCTTTATATCCAGAGATTGACTTTGGGAAATAGACGTATGAGTGCTGCCAGTATTGCTGCAGAGGTTGAAGGGGTTGGGGGTCAGCCTGTCAGTGCTCAGACCATATGCCATACACTGCATGAAATTGGTCTAATTTGTTTAATGACTTGATTTTTGGAACAGAACCTGGTCATTAAGTGAGGAAGTACCTGTATTATTTTTTCTTAATTTGTGATTTTTTGCTATTATTTATGCTGTTGCTATTATTTGCTATTCCCCCCCACAAAAGTGGAGTTACCTTTTAAATTCAGATTTATCCTAATTTAATGCTTTAATGCCACAGATTGCACATTGCTACAATGGCTACTAATTTATCAACTTATCTGATGAAGAGCTGATGCCTCTCTAGAAGTGGATGACTGATATGTTGTCTATATTAGCTGAGTGTAAGCTTGTGTGATGTATTTAGTTAATAACAGTGGCAGCTGGTGTTTAAAATTTTTTGGGGGGGCGCAAACAAACGAAAAAAAAAAAACATTTGCAGCCTCACTGTGCCCACCAAAGCAGCCACTGTGCCATCAATTGTCACCACTGTGCCATGCCATCAAACGCAGCCAATGTGTCATCAATTGTCACTATTGTGCCATACCATCAAACGCAGCCACTATGCCCATCAATTGTCACAACTGTGCCCTTTAATTGTCACCACTGTGCCCTGTAATTGTCACCACTGTGCCCTGTAATTGTCGCCACTGTGCCCTGTAAAATGCTGCCTCCCTCACCCGGCACTTACCTTTCTGGGATCGGCCATCCTCCTTCCATTGTCCTTCGATGTCTTCTACCGCCCTGGATGACACTTCAGCCAATCAGGTTATCGGTAACCAGAACCGGTGAACCTGATTAGCTGAGACACCTGTCAGTCTTATCCAAGGAATGCAATGCAATCTATGTATTGTATTCAGTGGCGGTGCGGGAGCGAAAGGGGGCAGTGGCGGTGCGGGAGCGAAAAGGGTCGGTACTCTGGCCACTGTTTAATAATTCACCTAAATTAACCAGCTGACAACTTGTCAGTAGTACACCTGAGGTAACTGATTGGTATCTCAAATGAGATAGCTGGCTGATTACTTGCATATGGTATCTGAAGATTTACCAGAGGTAACTGGCTGATGTCCTGTCTGGGGTGACCAGCTGCCATTGAAGCTTGGTTATAGTAACCATCTCAAAGTATGCCTGTGGCATCCAGTTCTGACTGATGATTTGCCTCTGATCTGAAGATTGGCTAGAAGTGAGCAAGATTCCTCATATATCCAATGACTTCTCTCAGAATATGACCGTGTCCAAATGCGTTGACGTAAAACACTACGATGTGCTGAGAAAAATTAAGTTCAATGCTTCCGAGCATGCGCCGACTTGATTCTGAGCATGCGTGGATTTTTGACTGATGGACTTCCCCACAGCCGATCGTTTTTTTTCTATCGTTTTTTTATCCATAGGGAAAATTTAAAACAGTTTCTATTTTTTTTCACCGATGGGGAAAAAAAACGATGGGGCCCACACACGATCGGTTCGTCCGATGAAAACGGTCCATTTTTATCAGACAAACCGATCGTGTGTACAGGGCTTTAGGCTAAGCAATTAAAGAGTTTGTAAAGTAAAAAAAAAAAAAATTTGTATATAAAAAAACATGCCTTTGCATAGAGCAGCCTGGTCCTCTTTTTCTGGGGTGCCCCACCAGCCTGCTATGCCCCTCCTCTTAATCGGGTGCCCCCAAGGAAATCAGCTTTCCAAGGGGGTACCTGTGCGAGCTTGTTCCTCCCGCCTGGCTGGAGCCGCTGCGCTCTTGCATTACTGGATTGGATTAGGCTCAGGTAAGAAAAAGCACGGAATGTTTGTTTTTTTACCTTAATGCATAGAATGCAATAAGATGAAAAATCTTAAGGCTTTACAACCACTTTAAAAGTTAGTGCTATGTTTAACACCACTGTTGGGGGTTAACATTATGGTTAGCCCTAGGATTAGGGTTGTTAACGTGGTTTTAAAGGCATTAGATTTTTTACCTTGATGCATTCTATCGCCTGTGATAGTGTTTACCACTTGTCACCAATACAGAGTACAGAAATGTACCAATTGTTTGGCATTGTGACGTGCCCTGCTTTCACAATTACAGCCCTGTCTGCTCATTTGCAAAGGAGAGAACTAAATACTGCTTACCCTACATGTATAGTGCCTGTGAGTAAGCTGAAAATTTAAGAAAAAAGATAATCAGAAAACAAATAAACTTATGAGAATTAGAGCAAAAAACAGCAGCCCCTCCACTGATCTAACAAAAAAAAGGATCTTGGCAAAACTCAGGGGGCCAGACTCGGCAAAGAAGGCATATCTCTCTAATTTCAAATGTGCGCCGTCGCATCTTTGTGCCGATTCACAAAGCGAGATACGCCGAAAAACATGGCTTAAGCCGTCCGACGTAATTTGCCTACGCTGGCGTATCATGGGCGTATAGTTACGCTGGACGCATTAAGATACGTCGATTCACGAACGTAGTTGCGCCCGGCCACTCCAGATACGCGATTTGCATAAGGCTTACGTCCTGCTATAGCAGGCGCAGCTAATGCAAAGGTATGGGCCAGGGAACGACGCCGTCAAATTTTACGTCATGTACGCCGTTTACGTAGTACTACGTGAATAGGGCTGTGTGTAAGTTACGTTCTCGTCATAGGCATTGCGCTGACGTATCTTAGGGAGTTTATGCAACGTGATTCTGGTTACAATATTATTTTATTATTTTATCACACAGGGGTATACAAATATAATACCTATCATCTTATATTAATTTGATTACATTGTACATTCTTACTTATCTTCATTACTTAAATCAGAAAACAAAATCTTTGAGTCACCCTAGAATAAACCAAAACAAAAAAGGAGAAAAAAAAAAAAAAGAAACACGCTAACAATAATATATAATATAAATAGTACAGGAAAAATAATAAATAATAAATAATATTAAATAATAAATATCATGACTACACAACGTTAAGGTTGCCTGTAACCCAGATAGGGAATTCATCCGATTTTTGAAATTCAGACCATATGAACCATGTATCGAAAAACTGCTCCTCCCTTCGCATTTCCCGTAGGCCTTCCAATTCTCTAATGCAGTCTAGTTCCATTGCCCATTCCCCCAGGGAAGGTACTGTCTTTGTTTTCCAATATCGAGGAATAACTACTCTAGCTGCTGCAATGAAGTACCTAAACACATCCTCTTTTACTTTCTTTAAGGGTCCCGGGATCATATTTAAAAGAGCTACTTTTGGGGAGGCGCGAATTGATGTATCTCCTAATTTTTCATAGAGATCAAAGATTTGTTTCCAGAACATTCTTATCAGAGGACACTCCCACCAAATGTGTATCATATTACCCTTTGACTCATTACAGCGCCAGCAGACATCAGATATATCATGGTTAATTTGGTGCATGGTAGAGGGACACCTATACCATCTGCTCATCACTTTATATGATTTTTCTTGCATTCTTGTATCTGTTGGCGCCTTAAGGGTCAAGTTGAATCCTTTTTCCCAATCTGATATAGCTATATTCTCTTGAAGTTCTTTTTCCCATTTCCGTGTGTACGGAGGGAGATTTGAACGAGATGATAACAAAAGAATAGAGTATATTATGGAGATTGAATGTGTTATTGGCTCTTCTTGCAGAAGCAAAGATTCAAATGCGGTTGGATCAGCATAAATATCTTGCTTTGATGGAATTGATCTTATATACCCTAGCGCTTGATGTCTCTGCAACCACTGTGTCTGGTTATGATTGGTCCTTGTTGATGGGAAATCTACCAACGATAACGAGTCAGTCTGTAAAACTTGAACAATTCTTCTATGTTCTTCTTTGTGCCAAGGCCCAAACGTAATTGAATGTAGGGCTGGTAGAAGGTCTGGCGTTCCAAAAAAGGGGGTCATAGGGGTCAATTGTTTGATATTTTATAAATGGATATCAGGCGGTCCCATATGTACAGTGTTTGTCTAGTAAGATCTATCGGTATTGAGTGTCCTTTTCTAAGATTAGATGAGGTCCATGGAAGTGCCCGTAAGTCTATAGGACTCATATGTCCTTCCAATTGAACCCATAACTTAGATACACAGTGGTGAAACCAATCAATGATACGTGTTAATATAGATGCCTTATGATACATAGAAACATCTGGTACTCCCACTCCACCTCTATCTTTTGGAAGAGATAATGTAGCGTAGTTAATTCTTGACTGGTTTGAGTACCATATAAACTTAGAAAAGAGCTGGTGGATTTTACGAATGAATGTGGCTGGAATATGGATTGGGATTGTTTGGAACAAGTATATTAATCTAGGGAGTATATCCATCTTAAGAGTATTAATTCTACCAAACCATGAGAGTCTCTTAAATGCATAGGATGCCAGTATCTTTTGAATTTTATTAAGTAACAGAGGGTAATTTAACGAATATAATTGTGCCGTTGAAGCTGGGATATTAATCCCTAAGTACTGAATCGAATCTAAGCAGGACCTAAACGGAAAATCCTTTGATAGTCGCTTCATTTTTGTTTGCGGTATGGATATATTATGAAGTTCTGATTTATTACAATTAACCTTAAAGTTAATGACTTCGCCAAATCTCTGAAATTCCAGAAGTATAGATGGAAGGGAAATTTGTGGTTTTGTTACAAATATTAGAAGGTCGTCTGCGAAAAGAGCCAATTTTTCATGTAGGGGACCTACTTGAATACCCGCTATGTTTTCATTTTGTCTTAATGCATTTGCAAGGTGTTCCATTATTATAACATATAGTAATGGGAATAGAGGGCATCCTTGGCGCGTTCCACGTGATTCTGAGCATGCACGCGTCATGGGGTCATGCTTAATTTAAATAAATGCCGCCCACCTCCTTCCTACTTTGAATTAGGCGGGCTTACGCTGGCCAATTTATGCCACGCCGTCGCAACTTACGGAGCAAGTGCTTTGTGAATACAACACTTGCCTCTCTAAGTTGCGGCGGCATAGCGTATATTCGATACGCTACGCGCGCACAAAGATACGCTACGCTACCTGAATCTGGCCCAGGGTTACTAAAGGTCTCAATTTAGTCAACATTTATCATATGGTGGTTTTCAATCAACTAAATTAACTGTAATTAAATGTGCTACATAAGTAATCTACAGTCACGCAACTGAACAACTGATCTTCTATCGATTGTGCAAGTGTCAGAGTTCAGTCATCTCACGCATACTGTAAGTGATTTATTGCTTCCGTGGAAATAAATTGGCCTCCGATTAATCGTGTACATATGTGATCTCCAAGTGATTGAGTGCCTGAAATTATTGCCTATGTCTAACAAAGCTAGCAATTAGTAGTGGGGTAATTACAGACAATGATTACTGTAGCAAAAATTGCTACAGAAGTTTAGGTTTTGAGTGAAATGTGCATTTATTTTCGTTTTAAAGAAACCCTTTTGTGAGAGACCTATGTATGATGGCATTCTTGTCCTTCTTCTGAAAATGCTAGCTGTCTGGCTAGCTCTGGTTTCAGTAGCTTGTGAGCTACTGAGTTGAAACAAGCATGTAGCCAGAAAATTGTAATCTGTGTACTTCTTCTTGATCAGTGAACTGGACAGTACTGGAAATTCTGTTTCTGCATAATAGCAAGCCAATTAGTATTTTCAGATCAGCAATGGCATCCGCCATTTACCTCTCAGGACAGATTTCCTTTGAAGTGAATTGATATGTCTAAACAGTGCTTGCAAATGTGTTATATATTTCAAATCAATCATAGCTTATAAAATATTATTGAGATAATAAACAGTCCATAATATCAACCAAAGTTAATGAAAAAAACTTGGATGTACACACCCGTGCTCAGTGCACCTTTGCCTAACTATGACACTTGTGCTGTTCCACCTTGTGCTCATGTAACACACACCGCACTCACCAAACTCCAAAAACTCTCCTATTTTACAGTAGAGAAAAGTCACTATCACTTTGTAGGTCATCATAGGACCTTTCTTGGATTCCCAAAGGCTCCTGGCTTGAGTCCGGTCCCCTCCTGTGAAAAGTCCCCAATGCTTCTTCACTCGGTTCAATGGACAATGGATAAGTGTAAAAAAGGAGAGAAGAAGCCACTCATAGTGTAAAATCATTTTATACAAATAGTTTGTACAAATAATATTTTACAAATATAATTTTTTTTTGCAGAAATACAATTGCACCGATTCTCTGTATGTTTTTTTAATATGGCTGCCTCTTATAGCCAAGCGTGCTTTCCACCTGCAGACCAGAAGTTATGCACTAGAACCTCCACTTGACACGTTTCGTCATTAATAGGTGATGTCTTCCCATGTAATTGTACTTCTGTGGCGTTTCTGTGCATTCCATCCGCAGACCAGAAGAGACGCACTAGAACCTCTGCATGATGCGTTTCGTCATCAATGGGCAACATCTTCAGAAGTGATGTAATTGTATTTCTGTGGCTTTTTTTATGCTTTAGATTTTTTTATAAATACAAAAAGATTTTACACTAAAGGGGGCTTCCTCTCACCTTTACACCCATCCATTGTCCATTAAACCGAGTGGAGAAGTATTGGGGACCTTTCACAGTAGGGGACCGGATCCAGGCCAGAAGCCTTTGGAAAGTCAGAAGAGGTCCTGCGGTGACCTACAAAGCTTTAGTGACTACTCTCTACTGTACAGTAAGAGGGTCATTGGAGTTTGGTGAGTGTGGTGTGTGTTACATGAGCACAAGGTGGAAAGGCAAGTGTCATAGCTGGGCAAAGGTGCACTGAGCACAAGTGTTGTGTACATCCAAGTGGACTCTTTTTCATTCACTTTAGTTGATATTATGGACTTTTATTTTCTCACAATTATTTTATAAGTTATGATTGATTTGGAATATATAACACATTAGTAAGTGCTGTTTAGACGTATTAATTCACTATATAGTTTCCTATAAGGACAGCATACAGCAGCTGCATAGCTATTGTAAGATTCACATATTTTGGGAGCGTATAATAATTTTTAACAGAGGAGTGTAATAAGGGTTTATAGTGGCGTGGGCGCTTTTAGATATACTGTATTCCTTTGAAGCTGCAGCACTGCTGTTTTAGGCTCTATATCCATTAGTGCATGGTTTATTTATTAGATTGTTTCAAATTACAAGCTACGCACATTTAGTATAGCAGTAATAGAGATGCAATTGTTGAGTAGCTATTGATTTTGTTTACGCAATATTAGAATTTTTTTATTTTTTAAGCAGTGAAAGTGACTTTCGGTAAACATTCTCTGCTGGAGAAGCAGTCACTGCCATTTAAAACACATAGACCTGGAAGATTCACCTTCAGTGAATTTTTGTAAAAAGTCCCATTCACTGTTTTAGACCCCATTATGTGACAGAAATTTTTTAAATATAGCATTTTTTCACACTTGGGGCCAGATTCAGGTAGATGAGAGCATCTTTGCTCCAGAGTAACGCTTCTCATTTACGTTACTCTGACGACCCTTTCAGCGCAAGTACTGTTATTCACATAGCAGTTGCGCGTAAACTTGCGCCAGAGTAACGATAATGCGCTGGCGTAACCCGACGCAAGGGGAAGTGGGTGTGATCATATGTAAATGATGGGCGGAGCCCAGCGCAGAGGCTTACGTTCAGCGCATCAACCACGGAGCATGCGCAGTGAGTGAGGCTCCACTCGCCCCCTTTGTGCGCATGCTCACAACTTCCGTCGGCACCACTTCACGGGAAACGTCAGCGCAATGCCTTCCGTTGGGCGTTTAAATGCGCCCGTAGAAGCGCCATTCCGGCACTAAAGTATATCCTGCTCCCCCTCCCCGCAGTGATGTTACTTTTGTTCTGAGATGGCTGCTCCCGTTCCCCGCAAACACACAGGAGAAAGCTGAACTTTAATGGCCAGGAGCTGTCAGCCGTCATCACGGCTATGGAGACCTATGATGTCTTCCTCCATGGCTGTAAAATTTGACAGACAAGCATGGACAGAGGTGTTGTCCTGCAAGTGGGGGTGCTCAGCTAGCTCTTATCGTCGGTAACGCTGCTGTAGCTGCTCTCCTGCTGACCTGTGGCCATCTGGAGTAAAGATAAAGCAGCCTTTTGTAGAAATAACTTTGTGCCGGACGGACGAGATACGCGCGGCGCATGTAGCCAGCGTATGGTGCTAATCCGTTCGTGAATTGGGAAAAATCCCTCATTTGCATATTTGCAGGGGAAATCAATAGGCGCGACTGAGGCACCAAGCGAAATTAAGCGCTGACGATACTCTGGCGTCGGAACGTTCCGCCGGTCGCAAATGGCCCGTTATTGGGTGCATCTAGTTTGGTGGGTACGGGCACATAGAAACGACGGCGCATCTTCACAGTTACGCGGCGCATATCGAAATACTCCAGCGCAAGTGTTGCTGAATCTGGCCCTTGGTATTTATATTTATACTTTTCCCTCTACATGTCTAGTGACAAAAAATAGATGCTAGCATAGCTGAGATTATTTGCAAAAAGGAAAATTAATCATATCCATATGTACATAGAGAAAATGTCCTTTCTAAAAAGCAAAAAAATAGTTTAGCCTCCATGATTGCATATGTGCTGCATATGTATTATTATAGAAAATAAATCTGTCTGTATGCATTCTAAAACAGGCGCTTGTGACCTTCAGAAAAAAGACAAAAGGCGCCCCCTAGTGAATATTGATATGTTTGACAGTTATATTCTTTTTCTTAATATAACAGTCAGATTGATGGTTTTAGAAATGTTTACATCAACAAAAACTAAGACTTTTTAATTTAAAAAGGGAATTTAGAATTAAAAATGTTGAATAAAGTATGATCTGAAAAAATAGCACCTTTAGTAATTCACACAGAATCATGCTGGGTCTCACTAACCGAGGGGAGGGAAATAGCAATTGAAACAAAGTTATAATATTTACAAAACCCCAAATCTATATTTCCCCTCATGTATCCTGCTTAACCACTTCGTTTCTGGTTCACGTCCAAAGACGTGAACAGCGCAAACCTGAGGCGCCGGGTTGACGTCTTTGGACGTGACAGCCTTTCCCCGCTCCCTGCGCGTCCTCGCGAGCGCGCATCGGGGAAAAACTGTGTTGGCCGTGTCCCTTGGACACAGCCAATCACAGATCGTGCTGAATGGCCAATCGCAGAGGCCATTCAGCACTAGATCCCGCTGTCCAATGAGAGATGATCTCAATTGTAAACAAATGAGATCATCTCTCATCGCCGGCTTTCTCTCCTCACACACAGCGTGTGAGGAGAGAAAGAGAGTGACAGCAAGAGTAACAGCAATTACAGTGAGTGTAAAAAAAAAAAAGTTAAAAACAGCGCCAGTGTCTCTGCCAGTGCCACCTGCCAGTGCAAACAGCCTGTGCCACCTGCCAGTGCAAACAGCCTGTGCCACCTGTCCCTGCCATCAGTGCCACCTGCCCCCAGTGCCATCTGCCCCTGCCATCAGTGCCATCTGCCCCTGCCATCAGTGCCATCTGCCCCTGCCATCAGTGCCACCTGCCCCTGCCATCAGTGCCACTTGCCATCTGCCGTAAGTGCCATCTGCCATCAGTGCAATCTGCCATCAGTGTCACCTGCCAGTGCAATCTACCATCAGTGCCACCTGCCAGTGCAATCTACCATCAGTGCCACCTGCCAGTGCCACCTGCCTGTGCCATCTGCCTGTGCCACCTGCCATCAGTGCTATCTGCCCGTGCCACCTGCCCGTGCCATCTGCCATCAGTGCCATCTGTCATCAGTGCTATCTGCCCGTGCCATCTGCCCGTGCCATCTGCCCGTGCCATCGGTGCCATCTGCCATCCGTGCCATCCGCCCGTGCCAGCTGCCATTAGTGCTACCTGCAATTAGTGTAATTTGCCATCAGTGTCACCTGCCAGTGCAATCTCCCATCAGTGCCACCTGCCAGTGCAATCTACCATCAGTGCCACCTGCCTGTGCCATCTGCCTGTGCCACCTGCCATCAGTGCTATCTGCCCGTGCCACCTGCCCGTGCCATCTGCCATCAGTGCATCTGTCATCAGTGCCATCTGTCATCAGTGCCATCTGTCATCAGTGCTATCTGTCATCAGTGCTATCTGCCCGTGCCAGCTGCCATTAGTGCTACCTGCCATTAGTGCTACCTGCCATCTGCCATCAGTCCGTGCCATTTGCCGTCAGTGCCACCTGTCAGTGTCATCAGTGCCAACAATGGCTAAAAGATCCTTTTCGCTCGAGGAGGCATATGAAATTATGGCGGCTGACGAGAGCAACGGGGAGCTCTGCGATTCAGATTCCACTGAAAATTCCGACAATGAATCTGACATCACCTATGAGCCGATAGTCAGCAGTGGAGAAGAGACATCCGAGGAGGAGGAGGAGGAGGAGGAAGAAGAAGAGGAGGAAGAGGAAGAAGAAGAAGAAGAAGAAGAGGAGGAGGGTCCACCCGCCAGAAGAAGGCGTATTGCTAAGGAGGCAGTGCCATCCACCAGCACCGCTGTGCCATCCACCAGTACCGCAATACCTCAGCAAGCAAGGTCACGTACCAGTGGGGTGTCACCTCAGTCCCAAAGGGTTAGGTCCCATGCCAGCCTTCCCTATTCCCTTCAGAACCCCCTGTGGCTTCCTCCTAATTCAGGAGAAGCCAACATTCCCCCTTTCACTGCCCAGCCAGGAGTCCAGGTGGACACAGAAATTTTTGCCCCGATTAATTTTTTTAATTTAATTTTCACCGACAACATGCTTGCCTCAATTGTTACCCAGTGCAATCTTTATGCAGAACAATTTATTTCCAGTAACCCCACATCCCATTATGCCCGTCCCTTCGAGTGGAGAGCCCTAACAGTGGAAGAGTTTAAAAAATTTTTGGGCCTCATATTCTGTATGGGACTAAACCACAAAAACCAGCTACGTGCCTATTGGTCAAACCGCCCCATCTACCACATGCCCATCTTTTCCTCAAAAATGCCCAGGACCAGATATCAATTGATAATGAGATTCCTACACTACAACGATAATACCCAGTGCCCTCCCCGAAATGACCCAAGTTTTGATAAACTTTATAAAATTCGGCCACTACTTAATTATTTTTCCGAAATTTTCCCCCAGTTGTTTACCCCGGACCAACAAATATGTGTAGACGAATCCTTCTAAAATTTTCTGGCAGGCTGGGCATAAAACAATTCATTCCCAGTAAAAGGGCCCGCTATGGGGTGAAGCTCTATAAATTGTGTGACCGAGCCACGGGGTATACGTATGCCTTCAACGTATACGAAGGAAAGGACAGCCAGCTACACCCCCCTAATTGTCCAGACTACGTAGGAACCAGCGGGAAAATTGTTTGGCAACTCCTGAACCCACTCCTGGAGAAAGGATACCACTTGTATGTGGACAATTTCTACACAAGTTTGCCCCTGTTCCGAAACCTTTTCCAAAAAAAAACCCCAGCATGCGGCACCGTGCGATCGAACCGGAAGGGCTTTCCTCAAAGTCTTGTCATCAAAAAATTAGAAAAAGGGGAGACGGCGAGTTTACGTACAGAGGAAGTTCTGGCTGTGAAATGGAGGGACAAAAGGGATGTGTTCGTGCTTTCTACCATCCAGAACAACACATTCGTTGAGACCAGAACGAGAAATGGGCTAATCCAGAAACCAAAATGTATTCATGACTACAATAAGTTCATGGGGGGTGTCGATTTGAACGACCAGATGCTGGAACCCTACCTTTCTACAAGAAGATCATACCAGTGGTATAAAAAAGTTTAAATTTATTTGTTCAATTTGGCCGCGTACAACACATATGTGATATATCGGAAATCCACTCCAAGACCCAAACCCTACCTTTTCTACCTGGAGGAAATCACCACTGCCCTTTTATACCCCAGCAACCCACCAGCATACATTCGATCCGATGTGGTTAGCCGACTCAACGAGCGCCACTTTCCAGATAAATTCCCTCCCAGACCAACAGGCCATAAATGCCAAAAAAGATGCAAGGTGTGCTCCAAAGCAGGAGTGAGAAGCGACACCATTTATTATTGTCCTAAATGCCCTTCCCAACCAGCCCTCTGCGTAGTTGGTTGTTTCGCCCGTTACCATACCTCACTAAATTATTAGTCACTTTCTGCCATTTACCTTCACACCCCTTATACCTCTGCTTATGACCCCGGCTTGTTATTTGACCACGATTCTGCCTACCGATTCTGTTTATACCTCTGCCTGATCTGGAACTGACCCTGGACTGTTATTTGACCACGCTTATGCCTACCGATTCTGTTTATACCTCTGCCTGATCTGGAACTGACCCTGGACTGTTATTTGACCACGATTATGCCTACCGATTCTGTTTATACCTCTGCCTGATCTGGAACTGACCCTGGACTGTTTGACCATTCTTTTTGCCTGCCTCTTGGACTGATCTTTTACCCTGCCAGTGGACTAGTGGGATTCATAGCACAGGGGTCTCACATATGTGAGGGGCTCCAGAATTTGTTTTTCTGGATGAAGAAAACAATTGTTTTTGTTTTCTCATTCTAGATTAGGGTCTGGTTGCCCGGAGGCTTCAAAGAGATTTGGGTGGAGAAGCCTCCACCCCTGTCCCCATTCTGTCCTGAACGAGGCCCTACTTCTGCCTGTAGGACCTATGCCATCATGCCTCTGCCTGTTGCATGAACTGACCACCTGCACTAACCCTGACGGGACAGTATCCCTGCCTGGACAATTGTGTATGCCGTTGCTGACCAAGTCCCTGCCTGCTGCCTGGACCAGTGCTATCCTGCTGTGTAGAACTGCGCTACTATTACCACAGGTAATCTTTTGTTTACGCTTTGCTCAGCATAATGTATTTTGGGGTGTAACTCTTGGTATGTGCATGCTATGTGTCTCTGGAACACCGGACCGTGTTCCTTGCATGTTTGATCTCTGTATGTGGTCAGGCTGTGTAGAAGTCTCACACAGGGGGTATCGTTTTACTCAGGAGGAGTAGCAGAATGTATTTTGGGGTGTCATTTTTGCTATCTAAATGCTATGTGTTGGAAATATCTTAGAAACGGACAACTTTGTGTAAAAAAAAATGCGTTTTCATTTTTTTTCCACGTGTTCCAAAAACTTCTGGAAAACAATGAACCGTTCAAAAGACTCATTATGCCTCATAGATTATACGTTGGGGTGTTAGCTTTCCAAAATGGGGTCATTTTGTGGGTAATTTCATTATCCTGGTGTTCCAGGGCCTTCAAAAGTGTAATAGGTAGTCAACTAGTTAGATGTGCAATGTATGCTCCTAAAACCCCGGATGGCGCTTCCTGCATGTTGGGCCTCCGTATGTGGCCAGGCAGTGAAAAAGTCTCACACATGGGGTATCGTTTTACTCAGGAGGAGTAGCAGAATGTATTTTGGGGTGTCATTTTTGCTATCTAAATGCTATGTGTTGGAAATATCTTAGAAACCGACAACTTTGTGTAAAAAAAATGCGTTTTCATTTTTTTTCCACGTGTTCCAAAAACTTCTGGAAAACAATGAACCCTTCAAAAGACTCATTATGCCTCATAGATTACACGTTGGGGTGTTAGCTTTCCAAAATGGGGTCATTTTGTGGGTAATTTCATTATCCTGGTGTTCCAGGGCCTTCAAAAGTGTAATAGGTAGTCAACTAGTTAGATGTGCAATTTATGCTCCTAAAACCCTGGATGGCGCTTCCTGCATGTTGGGCCTCCGTATGTGGCCAGGCAGTGAAAAAGTCTCACACATGGGGTATCGTTTTACTCAGGAGGAGTAGCAGAATGTATTTTGGGGTGTCATTTTTGCTATCTAAATGCTATGTGTTGGAAATATCTTAGAAACGGACAACTTTGTGTAAAAAAAATGCGTTTTCATTTTTTTTCCACGTGTTCCAAAAACTTCTGGAAAACAATGAACCGTTCAAAAGACTCATTATGCCTCATAGATTATACGTTGGGGTGTTAGCTTTCCAAAATGGGGTCATTTTATGGGTAATTTCATTATCCTGGTGTTCCAGGGCCTTTAAAATTGTAATAGGTAGTCAACTAGTTAGATGTGCAATTTATGCTCCTAAAACCCCGGATGGCGCTTCCTGCATGTTGGGCCTCCGTATGTGGCCAGGCAGTGAAAAAGTCTCACACATGGGGTATCGTTTTACTCAGGAGGAGTAGCAGAATGTATTTTGGGGTGTCATTTTTGCTATCTAAATGCTATGTGTTGGAAATATCTTAGAAACGGACAACTTTGTGTAAAAAAAATGCGTTTTCATTTTTTTTCCACGTGTTCCAAAAACTTCTGGAAAACAATGAACCGTTTAAAAGACTCATTATGCCTCATAGATTACACGTTGGGGTGTTAGCTTTCCAAAATGGGGTCATTTTGTGGGTAATTTCATTATCCTGGTGTTCCAGGGCCTTCAAAAGTGTAATAGGTAGTCAACTAGTTAGATGTGCAATTTATGCTCCTAAAACCCCTGATGGCGCTTCCTGCATGTTGGGCCTCCGTATGTGGCCAGGCAGTGAAAAAGTCTCACACATGGGGTATCGTTTTACTCAGGAGGAGTAGCAGAATGTATTTTGGGGTGTCATTTGTGGTTTGCACATGCCATGTGAGAGAAATAAGCTATTACAATGACAATTTTGAGAACATTTTTAAATAAAAAATAAAAATCTTAATTTTGCAAAGTATTGTGGGAAAAAATTACAACTTCAAATACCTCACCATGCCTCTTAATAAATACCTTGGAATGTTTACTTTCCAAAATGGGGTTATTTGGGGGGAATTTGTACTTTCCTGGCTTGTTGGGGTCTCAAGAAATGAGATAGGCCTTCAGTACATCAGGTGTAATCAGATGTGATAATTTTTTATGATTTGCACTATAGCTTGTAGACTCTAAAATTTTCACACAGACCAAATAATTTCGAAACATTTTGGGTTATTTTTATCAAAGACATGTAGCAGTATAAATTGTGGCCAAAATTTATGAAGAAAAATTAATAATTTGCAAAATTTTATCACAGAAACTAAAAAAAAATCTTTTTTTTTCAAAATTTTCGGTCTTTTTTTATTAATAGCGCAAAAAATAAAAAACCCAGAGATGATCAAATACCACCAAAAGAAAGCTCTATTTGTGGGAAGAAAAGGACAAAAAAATCATTTAGGTATAGTGTTGCATGACTGAGTAATTATCATTTAAAGTGTGAGAGTGCTGAAAGCTGAAAATTGCTCTGGGCAGGAAGGTTTAAGTGCCCAGTAAGCAAGTGGTTAAATGTTGACAAAAACAACCACAAGTCTCCAAGGGCATTTCAGCCAAAAATGAGAAGAATTAGGGCCCAGATTCACGTACATCTGCGCATTATTGGACCGGCATAGCGCACCGCCTTTACGTTAGACTTGCGCAATTTTGCCGCTTAATCACCCTATTCTCGTAGCTTTTGCGCAGAAAATTGCGCATGCGTAAATTTTTTTCATAGGCGTAAGGCGGAGTAATACAAATTGGGAAGGACGTGGGCGTGTTACATTGAAATGAGCCGTGACCCCATGCAAATGAAGGGCCGGCCGGCTCGCGCATGCGCGCTTGAAGGAGACCATGGTCAGCTCCGCTGTGCGCATGCTCACAACTCAGGAGCGGCGCAATCAGTGAAATTGGAAATGGACTAGGGCAACGTTGTGAACTACGCAAACAGCATAAATAGACAGAGACAAACGCACTTGCATTGCAAAAGTACATCCCTTTGTCCCTTCCCATTTAACCAAGTGCTTTTGTCCTGTTGTTCGTTGCGTTGTGTTTTGTAGTTGTCAGATTAGTGTTCTGTGTGATCAAGTGTTTGTTAGTAGATCTTTGAAAGTGTTTTTTGATAAGTGTTTGAGTGACTGTTTGTTTGATATATTTCTGTTCGTTTGTTTTCTTGCTGTTTTTTTGCTGTTTGTTTTTGTGACTGTTTCTTGCTGAGTGCTAGTGTGATTTTTTGGGTGTTAGATTTGTGTGTGTTCTTGCTTGATTGGTTGTGCTTGTTTTTGTGAGTGATTTTTGCTGACTGGGAGTGAGTTTTTTGGGAAGTATGACAGAGAGAAAGAGAAAGCTCAATTTTACTGTGGGGGAAAAAATAATTCTTGCCCGGGCCATTAGCGATTATGGGCGTTTCCTCCACGGCCCAGACAGTGCCAACACCAACCCAGCCAGGAGGAGGGAGATTTTGGATATGATCACTGAGCAGGTCAATTCAGCAGGGGAGGGGGAGACACGGACCCGGTCTGGGATTGACAAAAAAATCAATGACCTCCGGCGTCTGGTCAAACAGAAGCTGGCCAGAATGCATGCCCATGCCAGGGGCACAGGAGGGGGCCCACCATGCCCTATTAGGCTGACAGCGGAGGAGCGTGCGGTGGCCCTGACCTTTCATCGGCATGAAGTTGAGGGCCTGCCCGGCTTTGACTCAAGTCCGGAGCCTGTGGTGCCAGGTAAGTTTTTTTTTAATATCAGGTGTGTAGCATGTGTGGGGGAGGGGGTGAAAGGGAATATGTGGTAAGTGTGTGGATCCTCCAACCTGTGAATGTTTTGTGTCATTCACAGATGTGCAGGAGGGTGCAGGGTCATCTGGCCTGACCGCGCCATCCCCAGGACAGCAGCCTAATGAGGCCCCCCCAACAAGGCTGGAGTCCGCGGAGGAGGTTCAAGAGGAGGAGGAGGTTCAAGAGGAGGAGGAGAATCATGAGGAGGAGGAGTCCATGTCAGGCACTGGACGTTTGGTTTTTGAGGACTCTTCCCCTCTGGCTGGCAGCAGGCAGCCCTCCCTAAGGGGGAGCCCCCCCCCCCTCCTCCCCCAACATGGCTCCCCTCCCAAGGGCCTCCCCTTCTCCCCGGCCACAAGCATCAGCTGGAGGCAGGATTTCATCCCAGAACACCAGGGGGTTGGCCGATCTCCTGCCCTCCACTCTGAGAAGGGACCAGTTCCTCCAGACCCGCCATCTGGGACAGGTCAGCCAGACATTGGTGCGGATGGAGGAGAGCCTGTCCTCCATCAAGGATACGCTGGGGAACCTGGACTCCCACTCCTGGGCTTTCACAACCTGCCTAAACGAACTGCAGACGACATCAGCAGGTGTTGGGCAAGATGTGAGGGCTCTTACCCAGGCTATCCAGGCCAACACGGCAACACTTGGTGCTGCCCTGGACAGAATAGCCGTGGCCTTGGAGGGCAGGCCGCCAGGTGGGCAGAGATCAGGGGCTGCTCCTCCTTCCCCGGTTTTCCCCCTCCCATGAGTCTCCCCTGAGGAGCCGGGGCCGTGGCCGGGGGCGCCCCAGGCGTGGCTCACGTAAAGGGCAATCATTTTTTTTCCCCTCTTTTTTTTTTTTTTGCTGGAAAATTTTTGATTTTGCTGGGTATTTTTTTTTTGGGTTGTGAATGCTGTTTGAATATGGGGGTGACATTCCTGCCGGAAAAGGGGTGTCACCCTCAATTTTGGTGGAGAAGGGTTCCCCAGGACCAGGGAGAAGTGATCCCCAGGTCCGTGTGAATGGTGTATGAATGTACAGTGACATAATTGGAGCCTTGGCGTGGCGTTGCTGCTCACAAGTCCAGCATGGTGGACTGGTGCCAATCCAATTTGATGTGGATGTGGGGTGTGTGTGCTAGGGACCACAGTGGTGTGCATGCATGTATTCTTATTGTGCCATGATTAATGTGTGTGTTTAACGTGCAAAGATGCCCAATGTGAGCTGTCTCCTGGCTGCTCTTCCCTCAGAAGACGGGGGACCCTCGGTTAGGGGGGGATTGTCTGGTTCAGGGGTCAGGTCATCACGTAGGTCAATCTGCAGGCCCTTTCTTTCTGCGAAGTTGTGCAGCATGCAACATGCACCGATGATCTGGCACACAAAGTTTGGGGAATACAAGAGGGTACCCCCAGACTTATCCAGGCATCGGAAACGTGACTTTAGGAGGCCAAAGGTGCGCTCCACCACTGCTCGTGTTTGGGCATGTGCTTGATTGTATCTTTCCTCTCCTGGGGTTTGGGGGTTCCGGATAGGAGTCATGAGATGGGGTCCCAGTGGATATGCAGAGTCACCTGTAAGGGAAAAGACAGGAGGATGTTAGTCATGCATGTGCCCCTTGTGATGTGTGCATCATGGGAGGGGATAGTCATGCCTGCCACCCATGTCACTCACCAACCAGCCAGGTGTCCCCATACACGTTCTGATCGAATTCCATTCGGATGTGGCTTTGATTGTATATGTAGCTGTCATGGCTGAACCCTGGGTGTTTGGCATGGACGTGCCATATGAGGCCTTGGGCATCGACTATCACCTGTACGTTGATGGAATGCCAATGCTTCCGATTGCGGTACATGTGCTCTGTCTCATGGGGGGGCTGGAGTGCCACATGTGTGCAATCAATGGCCCCCACAGTGCGTGGGAATCTGGCAATTCTGTAGAAATCTGTCATTGCCTTCAGCCGCAGGTCCTCAGTGGTGGGTTTGATGATTTGGTTGGCCATGCGTCTGAGGATTGCAGGGACAACCTGGTGCACACATCTGCTCATGGAGGATTGTGACATCCCAGCCACCACTCCACTTGTACACTGAAAAGAGCCACTGGCAAGGAAATGGAGTGTTGCCATGACCTTGACCAGTGGCTGCACTGCATGTGAGCGGTGTGTTGGGCTGGTGATGTCCTCCTGCAGGGTTGTGGTTAATTCCAGGATGACATGAGGGGTGAATCTGAAGATGCGAAACACCTCAGAATCACTCATGCCAAACAGGTCTATGCGGGTGCGGTATATCCTCTCCCGTGCCATCCTCCGTGCCATCCTCCGTGCCCTCATCCTTCTTTGTTCATCTAAAGTCAGTAGTATAGCTATGTGCGACGATGCCCCTGGCATGTTGGCATACAGATTGTTGTGCAACACGTGTGACTGCTGAGCTCCTCACTAACAGTGTTGCTTTATCTAACAAGTAGACTTTTTTTCTCTTTTTAGACCAGCTTTTATATGCTCTAATTACAGGACATTTTGCTGTTGCGCACACTGCGTCGCCTGCGCTGCCCCAACGTTCTTTTGTGGATCCCCGTAAGTCCCTCATTAGAATATTTGACTAGCAAATCAATGGTCTGTCTAGAGCACTTTTGCGCGGACGGATGCGCCAGTCTAACGAAATTACGCGGGACAAAAAAAAGTAGATTTTTTGCGTATCTCGTTCTGGGGATGCCGTGCATCGAAACGCACGCGCACATTTCGACTTACGCCGCGCATCTCCTGTTGCGCAGGCGTAATCGCTCTGTGAATCTGGGCATAGGTGTATAACATTGGCAGTGCAGATTCATTATGCTGGCCAATGTATACTACGGTATGATATCAATAGAGTAGGTAAAATATCCTCTGCTCACTCCATGCTTATATCCAACGTAGCTGTAAAATATGTGGACAAGTATTGCTTACATTCAATGCTTGACAAAGTACATATAGGTACACCAGTGAATCTTAAGTCCTCCAAACATATGCTTTGTATCCACATAGAGATTATGATATATACTATTATATAGTATCTATTTAACCACTTGACCACTGGGCACTTAAACACCCTTCCTAACCAGACCAATTTTCAGCTTTCGGTGCTCTCACAATTTGAATGACAATTACTCAGTCATACAACATTCTACCCATTTGAAATTTGTGTCCTTTTTTTCACACAAATAGAGCTTTCTTTTGGTGGTATTTGATCACCTCTGGGTTTTTTATTTTTTGCGCTATAAAAGAAAAACGACTGAAAATTCTGTAAAAAAAAAAAAAAAAAAATTGTTTCTGTCATATTAGCAGGTTATTTCTCACACACAGCATATGCATAGCACAAATTACACCCCAAAACACATTCTGCTATTCCTCCTGAGTATGGCGATACCCCATGTGTGGGACTTTTACACAGCGTGGCCACACACAGAGGCCCAACATGCAGGGAACGCCATCAGGCGTTCTGGAACACCCAGACCAATTCTGACATTTCTCTCCTACATGGAAAAATCATCATTTATTTGCTAGAAAATTACATAGAACCCCAAAACATTATATATGCTTTTTTAGCAAAGACCCTAGAGAATACAATGGCGGCCGTTGCAACTTTTTATCTCGCACAGTATTTTCGTAGAAATTTTTTGAACGCGTGTTTTTTTTTAAAAACAGTTTTGTGCTAAAAAAAAAAAAAAAAACAGTAAAGTTAGCCCAATTTTTTTTCATAATGTGAAAGATGACGTTACGCCGAGTAAATAGATACCCAATATGTCACACTTCAAAATTGCGCACGCTCATGGAATGGCGCCAAACTTCGCTACCTAAAAATCCCCATAGGCGATAGTATTTGGGTATTTCAGAGTATTTGGGTATTTCAGAGTATTTGGGCATTTCAGGGTATCGCACAGGGTATTGCGGTATTGGGGTACTGAGGTATTGGGGTATTGGGGTACTGGAGTATTGGGGCACTGGAGTACTGCAGAGTATTGGGGTACTGGAGTACTGCAGAGTATTGGGGTACTGGGGTATTGCAGAGTATTGGGGTACTGGGGTATTGCAGAGTATTGGGGTACTGGGGTACTGCAGAGTATTGGGGTACTGGGGTACTGCAGAGTATTGGGATACTGCAGAGTATTGGGGTACTGCAGAGTATTGGGGTATTGGGGTACTGGGGTATTGCAGAGTATTGGGGTACTGGGGTATTGCAGAGTATTGGGGTACTGGGGTATTGCAGCGTATTGGGGTACTGGGGTATTGTGGGGTACTGGGGTATTGTGGGGTACTGGGGTAATGCAGGGTACTGGGGTATTGTGGGGTACTGGGGTATTGTGGGGTACTGGGGTAATGCGGGGTACTGGGGTATTGTGGGGTACTGGGGTAATGCAGGGTACTGGGGTATTGTGGGGTACTGGGGTATTGTGGGGTACTGGGGTAATGCTGGGTACTGGGGTAATGCTGGGTACTGGGGGGATTGCTGTGTACTGGGGATTGCAGAGCTGGGATGTTTTGAGGGATGGCTGGATCTGTGACTGCATTTGTCACAGATCCAGCCACAGCTCAGCTGCTGACACCCCGCTCCCCCCCTCTCCTCGCACACTGTACCGAACGGTACAGAGAGCAGAGGGAGGAGAGGGAGGAACCGGCGTCATCAAATGACGCCGGTTTGTTTACAAGTGATCGCGCCGTCATTTGACAGCGCGATTACGTGGTAAACGGCCGCTATCAGCGGCAATTTACCGTGATCCGTGATGCGCCGGGTCTTCTAGACCCAGCGATCACGGACACTTTCGCGAGCGCGTCCCAGGGGACGCGCAATCGCAATCGCGAAAGTGAAGGACGACGTCCCAGGGACGTTGTGTCAAAACTACTCGACCGCGCTGTAGCAGTATTTTCGCTATAGCGCGGTCGGCAAGTGGTTAAACAATATAAAAAGATTGTAGCCAAGTTTTGGGCTGGGAAAAGCAATAGGCTTAGAGGGTTGCGTTTTAGGATAAGGTGGTTCTGAACACGTTGCATACATTTGAAATCCACACAGGTTAAAAAAAAGGAACTGGTTCACCTCAAATATGATGGTATTTCCAAAGCATAGAAAATACAAATATTGTCACAGAAATAGTGTCACTGGAAATTGTTTTTCAACTACTGTAGACTGGCTAAACAAGATTTGTTAATAGCCGATGTGGCCAGGCAGTGGCATTGCCTATGTAGGAGACACAATGTACTTTGTGTATACAATAGAGGCTGTCCCTCTATTGTATCCTGTAGAATGTGCCCACAACTTATGTGAAGGTGAGCGCTATTAGAAGGACTGAGATACAGGGTCTAAAAAACCTTCCGAGCAGTCCACAAGGGGTGATTGATTTTTCTGCTGACGGCACCCAGGGTTGGTCAGGGTCACACAGGAATACTAAAGCTGGGCACAGGATCACTGAAACAGAGAACAATCTGGAGCACATGGGGTCACATGAGAGTGCATGAGGTTACAGGGGCACGAAACAAGCTAGTGTGCACAATGTCATTAGAGCAGGCTACAGGCAAGGTTGTTTGGGTATACAGGAAGGAGTACATAGTCACCGAAGCATAATTCAGGCTGGTGTGCATGGGGATCATTGGTATAAGGTTAAGACTGAAGACCCTGGTCACTAAAGCAGAAAGCAGGCTGGAGAGTACTAGAGTCTTAAGAGAATCGGGGGAGTAGCACAGAGACAATGGGGGGGGGGTCTGGTTACTAGCATGTGGGTGTATTCCAGGTAGCCCTCCATAATTAGTTGTGATGCACAAACTAGGGAAGACCCATAATACAGTTGAAGAGCATGGAACAGTTGAGTGCCAAAAAAAACAATGGGTCCTCAGTCCATTCATAACATGGAACTAATTCTGATGCTCAATACAGATGAGTGAACCAAGAAAAGTTTGGTTCACTGGAGGTACAGTGAGCCAAGCAGGAAGTCCATTAACCCTAATCGAATTGAGAAGTTGGCCAGGGATTTGTCATTTTGTGGCCATAGTTCTATGGTGCAAGATCTTATTGTGGCAGGACAACATTGTAAAGGTCCGGTAGTGGCGACTGGTCATTGTGATTGATGTTGACTCTGCATTGTTGGACAACATGATTGGTACTAGATTTATATCACGGGACATTATCACAATTTATTTAAAAAATTACTTTTATTGTGTGGATGTAAACTTCAACATCTCTTAAAGCTTCTTGTCCAGGAAAGGGTGAAATAACCCCCCCGTATTGTAAATGGGAGGAAATAAATCCCTTTAGACCCCTCTATTTTCTGGCCAGTCAGACTTTTATTTTGTTGTCCCTGCTGTTGTCCAGTCTTCACAGCTTGGCACATTTTTGCAAAATGCCCCATTTTATGGCAACAGAAACACTTACCCACTTAAGACCTGGACCATTATGCAGGTTAAGGACCTTGCCCCTTTTTGCAATTCAGCACTGTGTCGCTATAACTGACAATTGCGCGGTCGTGAGACGTGGCTCCCAAACAAAATTGGCATCCTTTTTATCCCACAAATAGAGTTTTCTTTTGGTGGTATTTGATAACCTCTGAGGTTTTTATTTTTTGCGCTATTAACAAAAATAGAGCGCCAATTTTTTTAAAAAAACAATATTTTTGACTTTTTGCTATAATAAATATCCCCAAAAAAGATATAAAAAAATCGCTTTCCTCAGTTTGAGCCGATACGTATTCTTCTACCTATTTCTGGTAAAAATAATCGCAATAAGCGTTTATTGATTGGTTTGCGCAAAGGTTATAGCGTTTACAAAATAGGGGATAGTTTTATGGCATTTTTATTCATATTTTGTTTTTACTACTAATGGCGGTGATCAGTGATTTTTTTCATGACTGCGACATTATGGCGGACACATCGGACAATTTTGACACATTTTGGGACCATTGTCATTTTCACAGTGAAAAGTGCTATAAAAATGCACTGATTACTGTAAAAATGACAATTGCAGTTTAAGAGTCAACCACAAGGGGGTGCTGAATGGGGTTAAGTGTGACCTCATATGTGTTTCTAACTATAGGGGGCGGGGCTGGACGTGTGACATCAGTGATCATCTTTCCCTATATCAGGGAACAGACGATCACTGACATTGCCACAATGAACAACAGGGAAGGTGTGTTTACACACACCTCTCCCCCTTCTTCAGCTCCGGTGACCGATCGCGGGACACCGGTGTCGATCGGGTCCGCAGGTCCCTCCATGGATCTTCGGACCGTGTCGCAAGAGTGCTTACTTCTGCTTACAGGCTTCGGATTTTGTTCTTTGTTAGGGCATCATTAGACTTGTTCATGATGGCTGCACACTGCTCATTCAAATCTTTAGCTCAGCCTACACACTTCGAAGCCACTGCAAGTTTAACTGATTATCCTACTTTCTAAATCTTTTGCCTTGCTTGAAGTCTCTTCCAAACACTTGGATGCCACTACAAGCCGCTCCTTTAGTAAATCTCTTTTCAGATTCAATATGTAGAGCATGCAGGAAGGGCAAACCAAACACAGCAACTGCCTGCATCTCTCCCTTACTGAATCCAAAACTTTTGAGGCTACAGAGACTGCATCCCCCATGCTCTGATCAAAGGAAAAGCATATCCAGCCAGCTCTTTTACAATAGACATCCACTATTTCTGGCCGAGGTAGGAAGGGTGAACACCAGAGGCGGCTCTAGGCTTTGTGAGTCCTTAGGCAAAATTTTGACACGAGGCCCCACTCACGCCCATAATGGATAAAAAATAAAAAAAAGCACCACTTCCAGGGCACCCTCCTCACTCATATGGGGGAATAGAGGAGAAGAGAGAGGAGAGGGCAGAATGTTACAAGGGCAGGGATAGTTTCCACCATCTGGCCGGAATAGGCAGCCAGCCAGACGCTGAGGGAGATGCCAGATGAGCGGCGCGGTCTGAAGGAGCAGCTTGGCTGCCAGCACAGCTGTTACAGATAGCACCTGGAGCCTGAGAGGCCAATGAGGCGGCCGCGAGGCTCCTGTGAGTGCGAGGCCTTAGGCGACCGCCTCATTTGCCTAATTAGAGAACCGCCTCTGGTGAACACCTTCAAGTTCTCCTGGACACCAGAAACCTTTGCAGCCTTACTCTTCCTTGTACTCAGCATTTTTCCCCAGTACAAGCAACAATGCACACCACTGAAAACAGGTCTGGTTCAGTTGAGATTTTAGAGCGAATCCTGGATGAGCCCCCAAAGTTATGCTTTGTATCTATCTATTAAAGTTCTTGTAGTGTATCAATGCTTTACTAAACAGAAGAAGCTTCACATACAGCCGTAGGATACACAATACAACACAATTCATAGCTTACAAAATATGCCTACAAATATAAACATGTACAATATGTACGCATTAAGTAAGCTAAACAGTTACTCAACTTAGGGTTAAAAGTAAACTCAATTGGATTATGATTAACTGATAAACTCGCCCATATACTTTGTAATAAAACCAAGAAATGTAACAAGATATGGCACACTCTATTTCCTCATTTCCCCTTTTTTTCTTTTTTTGTGGGTTTTTTCTTTTCCTTTTTTCTCCTCCTCTTCTCTTTTCTTTTCTTTTCATTATTTGTTTCTTCTTCTTCTTCTTCTAGAATTCACACAGCAAACACCATCTCGGGCATCCCTCTAACATGATGTCCTATACAATACATGAATACAACACATGAATACAATGCTGGCTAAAATCTTACGGGCGTGTCCAGGCAGGGAATGCATGTATGCTAGTAGCAAACACAGCCGTATTGCTTTTAAAACATGGACGCCTTTCCTGACTCTGAAAACGCTCACAAGCTCTCATATTACCGCTGATAGAAATCCTTATTTTGCACCATTCCATAGAATAACACATATTCAGATTATACCATTATTGTAGGTGGAATGGAGGCTATCTACAGGCGTGCGCTACGAATCCCGACCATGCTGATCAGACACAGCACAGACAAGAGCACACATCCGCCTATAACCACTAATGTCCTTGCAGAGTAAGCATATCCCCTCCTCAACGATCGTCCACGCTAATGCACATAGGGCCCCTCGTTGACGGACATATCCCCATGCCGCAAACATCACATTCCAACCTCAAGACATTTTCTACTACCAGACGGGATTCAACCAGTCTCAGACTGCCTCAGTCAGCTCTTTAGTGCGGGTTGCGGAAGTAATAACACTAAGTGACACTAAGACAATACATATTAAATACATCTTCATAAAGTTTCCACAACAAACCCCAGTATCCTCTTCTCCAGCGGCTGGTCTGCTTTCAGTTAAAAGAGGTCTCTGTGGCGGATTCGCCGCAAGATCACTTTTATCGGTGGAGGTGATCGTGTCCTCTCCCCTGCTTTGCATGGAGCTGAGTGAGGGGAAGATGACCCCATACAATTGCAGGGCGGAAGCGACGTCAAAACTGCTCATAGCTCTTAAAGGGAATAATTTTATATAAAACCATATTCTCAGGCCATCTAAAGTCAGGTACATAAAGCTTTATTTTAGATTGGGCTGAACAATACCTCTAAATATCTGCATTCTGTCAAACTAAGCTGTGATTTCTGGTGTATTGAATTCTCAAGTAACAGAATGAAGAAACAGTTGATGGGTTATAATTTGCTCTTGAGGTTTAACTTTTTGTAAAAATACATTAAAAGAGCTTATAAATGAATTATCCAGTATTCATCTGTCTAGTATTATTATGTTGATTTACACTATCATTTTACGATTTAACATGTACTTTGTATTCTATAGTATTCCAGAGGAACACAGATTTCTGAAACTGATAATCACTTTACATAATCATTATACTGTATTTATCTACAGTACAATACATCTGGCTTCCTCTAATTGCTTCTCTTGCCAAAAATGTTATTAAATAGAAGTTAACAAAAATTCATCTGAAGGGTTGTCTAACAATACTTGAATATTGTGGCATTACCGAATTTAGAAATGAGCATTACTATTATCACCAGAATCAAAAAAATAGGACAAGGTATACTATGTAGGGTCCCCTTATTGCAAACCGATTCACGAAAAACATTTACAAAGCAAATAAACACACACAGACTTAATTGAAAAAGTTGTTTATTAAATGCAGTGATTACATTGTGTAAAAATACGGGAAAACAATCAGCGCAAACAATCAATGTGAATAAACAAAATGCTAGCTGAAAACAAATAGGTAATCACAAGCCTATAGAAACAATACAAAAACAATGGGTATGTGCAGTGCAAATAAAGTAATAAATGAAACAGTGATATGCAAATCACACCATATATATATATATATATATATATATATATATATATATATATATATAAAGTCCCAATACTAAGACCAAGGTAAGGATAAAGGTGAGTTTGAATCCTCTGCTGGTGAGCGTGACAACAGAATCCTCCACCACACACACAATGTGCTTACCAAAAAAGATGGATCTCTCTGTGTGAGAAGGTCATGTATCCAACAAGGGATAATACGAAATTATCTGTGCAGCAGTAGTGTCTCCAAACAGGTGAGCAGCAAAACCAGGGCTGGTCTGCAGTGTCCGTGATCTCCACTAAAAGTTGCTGGGTGAAATCGCATTGGAATGCATGACCAAAATAAATAAATAAAGGAAACAATCTAAATGGCCTCTGTATGTTTAATAAAAGGAGGGGGGCATATAAAAAGGTATATGCTGATGGTAGCACAGGGATAAAACAAAAATATCAAACAAGCGTGGAAGCTGAATATATCAATCTAGCGGAGAGATGGCAGCGGGTAAAGTCCGTGCGTAAGCTACGCATAACTTCTATTCAAATAAACATACGGAGGCCATTTAGATAATTTCCTTTATTTATTTATTTGGTCATGCATTCCAATACGATTTCACCCAGCAACTTTTAGTGGAGATCACGGACACTGCAGGCCAGCCCTGGTTTTGCTGTTTACCTGTTTGGAGACACTCCTGCTACATAGATCATTTAGTATTATCCCTTGTTGGATACATGTTTACATGACCTTCTCCCACAGAGAGGTCCATCTTTTCTGGTAAGCACGTTGTGTGAGTGGTGGAGGATTCTGTTGTCACGCTCACCACCAGAGGATTCAAACTCACCTTTTTCACGAGGGACTTTATCCTTACCTTGGTCTTACTATTGGGACTGTATATATATTGTGACAGGTAGTCAGGTAAATCTGTGTGTGTGTGTGTGTGTTGTCCCAGACGGGAGATGCTTTTCAGCCTTGTTTAGACAATACACCAATTACTATTGGGCGTCGGCTGCAGAGATGGCCAGAGAGCTTTGGGGCGTTAAAAGGTTTCAGCTGTTCATAATTAAGCAATTAAAGCCCCTATAAAGACAGCCTAGGGATGACGACTGATTGCTGAATCCTGAGGCTTTGTGAGTGAAGGAGCAGTCACCAGCACTTCTGAAGAGGTGAAGTGCTGATGGATATTTCTGTGTGAGAAATATCAAAGAGACTTTTTTGTTGTTTTCTGCTGTAGGACCAGCAGTGTCTGTGCAGCAGTAGGCTGTGCCAGACTCAATAGGTAGGTTCCTGTGTTTGGAAGGTAGACGCCCCAAGTGGCAAGGGTTTATTTTATGTTTTGTTTTGTTTATGCTGTTTTTGATGCTTGCACGTGTATCCCGCAAGATGGAAAAATAAACCATATCATTTGTTTTCAGTCATCCTCAAGTGCAAGAGTTAATCCCTCACAATATATATATATATATATATATATATATATATATATATATGTTGTCATTTGCATATCACTGTTTCATTTATTACTTTATTTGCGCTGCACATACCCATTGTTTTTGTAGTGATTACATTGTGTCTGTTCGATTCCACAGTACAAAAATATAACCAACAATACAAAAAATATCAAGAATGTAGCAAGTGAAAATTTGAAAATAACGCACAAATAAGCATACATTTCTAGTTTCTTCTGCAAGTGCTACTGTGCTAAGGAATAGTGAAAATAAATACATTTTAACCACTTCCTGACCACCGCGCGACTATATACGTCCTCTATTTGAAGCGGGATATCTCTGTTATGACAGCAGCTAGCTGCCATAACCCTGATATCCTCGTCTTCAGGCAGCGGTCTGGTTTACGATAATGGTGGAATGCAGGGGATTCGCCGCAAGATCACCGTTATGGGCAGCGGGAGAGGCCCCCCTCCCACTGCTCTCCTGTGCCCTCTGCCGCTTACCAGAGCCTTCAGTAGCGGAGGAGGCAATCTGGTCCTCTCTCCTGCTGGGTATGGAGACAAGTGAGGGGAAGATGGCCCCACCCGTCTCCATACCATAGCAGGGCGGAAGCGACGTCAAAACGTCACTTCTGCCCATAGCTCCTAAAGGGACATGTTTACATCCCTTGTAATAGGAATAAAAGTGATCCAATTTTTAATTATTATTTTAAAAACAGGGTCAAAATAAATAAAATAAAGTAAAATAAAAATTAAAAAAAAGTTTTAAAGCGCCCGTCCCAACGAACACATACATGAGAAGCGCCCGCATATGAAAATGGTGTTTAACCACTTAAGGACCGCTGCATGTACATTTACGACGGCAGAATTGCACCGACAGGCACATCAACGTATATATACGTTGGTGCCTTGAGGGGGTTCGGGGGTTCGATCGGACCCCCCCTGTACATGCGGCGGTCTGCGCGGCTGTAGGAGCGATCTGACAAGAGGGGGCGGCTATTCATTTTGTCCGCCCCCTCCGGATCGCTCCCAGCCAATGCGCGCGCCACCGCCCGCCCTGTCACTTCCTCCTCCTGTGTAAACACAGGAAGGAGGAAGCGATGTGATCTCTCCCTCTGCATTTTTTTCAACCACCGCTGAGGAGAGATCACAACACAGTAAGTCCTGCACAACACTACACTGCACTAACACTAACACATAGTCACATTTAACCCCCCCCCCCCGATCGCCCCCCCCCCTTCCCCCTGTCACAGTGTCACTGAATGCAGTAATCATACATGTTTGATTACTGTATTTAGTGGCAGTGTGACAGTCAGTTAGTGTTAGGTCCTGGGCAGCCCCAGTACCCCCCCCTAATAAAGTTTTAACCCCTTGATCACCGCCCTAGTTTAACCCTTTCACTCCCTATTGCCAGCATCACTAAGCGATCATTTTTCTGATCGCTGTATTAGTGTCGCTGTTCCCGCTAGGTAGCTAATTTTTTTTTATTGTGATTTTTTTTACTAAAGACATGTGGCTAAATAAATTTTGGCCTAAATGTTTGACTAAAATTTAGTTTATTGATTTTTCTTATAACAAAAAGTAAAAAATATAGGCCCAGATTCAACTGGTGTTAGACAGGAGTAATTTCAAATTTTGCGCGCCGTATCACTAGTTTGAATCCTCAAACCATGATACGGCGGCTTCGGGCTTCGATCCGAGAGGCTTACATCTTCGTAAGCCTTCGGATCTACGCTGCGATATTTTTGCGGCCGCTGGGAGGAGTTTGCGTCGTTTTCATGCGTCGGAATATGCAAATGTGTTTTTTTTACGGCGATCCACGAAGATACGAGCGGTCTTCGCAATCGCTTACGTCTGTTTTTTTTTACGTACTGTTAGACCAGCTTTTTGCTGGTCTAACGGTGCGTAGCCCATGTTAAGTATGGCCGTCGTTCCCGCGTCGAATTTAAATTTTTTTTTTTTTTCGTCGTTCGGGAATAGAAATGTCCGTAAACGACGCTACTCAAACAACGAATGACGTAACGACGTGATTTCGCGCAATGCACGGCGGGAAATTTGCGAACGGAGCATGCGCAGTTCGCTCGCCGCGGGAACGCGCCTATTTTAAATCCTTCACGCCCCTACTCGTCTAGATGGATTGCGACGGGAGAAATACACTACGCCGCCGTCGTTTACTGGACAAAATCTACCTGGATTCCACGTAGAGCAGGTAAAAAACGGCGGCGTAGTGTATTTCTGATACGCTACGAGAATCAATTCTCTCTGAATCTGGGCCATAGATTTTTTTTTTCAAAAATGTCGCTTTATTTTTGTATATAGCGCAAAAATAGGCGATCAAATACCACCAAAAGAAAGTCTATTTGTGGGAAGAAAAGGACGCAAATTTTGTTAGGGAGCCACGTCGCACGACTCGCGCAATTGTCTATTAAAGCGACGCAGTGCGAATCGCAAAAAACCCTTAGGTCATTTGGCAGCATATTGGTCCGGGTCTTAAGTGGTTAAACCAAACATGTGAGGTATCGCCGCAATGTTAGGGCAAGAGCAATAATTCTAGCCCTAGACTCCTCCTCTGTAACTCAAAACATGCAACCTGTAGAATTGTTTAAAAAACGTCATCTATGGAGATTTTTAAGGGTAAAAGTTTGTTGCCATTCCACGAGGGGTGCAATTTTGAAAGCGTGACATGTTGGGTATCAATTTACTCGGCGTAACGTTATCTTTTTACAACATAAAAAATTGGACTAATTTTTGCTGGTCTTATTTTTTTATTCAAAAAACTGTAATTTTTTCGAAAAAGTGTGCATGAAAGACCGCTGCGCAAATACGATGTGACATAAAGTATTGCGATGACAGCCTATTTATTCTCTAGGGTGTTAGAAAAAAAAATGATAATTTTTGGGGGTTCTATGTAATTTTCTAGCAAAAATAATTGTTTTTAACTTGTAAACAACATATCTTAAAAAGAGGCTTGGTCCTTAAGTGGTTTAAGCATGTGGCCAGTGAAAGGTCAGAATGACGATCAAATAAGCATAAAGCAACCTTCAATTGATAGGTTCCTTTCCCAAGTTCCTTCCAAAAGTGCTGCTGTGTTAAAAAACAGACGATTCTGTAAACAGGTGCACACAGGATCCCTGTTATGGTTAAACTCACCAGATCCAATGGACCCCCAAGCAGTACTCTGTTGCAGGTCAAGCAAGCTTAATGTTGTGTGCGGGGTGATGAAAACGCCAACTCTTGGGTGCGATCCTTCTGGGGTGTTTTCAGGCACAAACATATGGAGAAAAGCTTGCATAGTGAAGTATGTCTTGTTTAATTCATTAAAATCAATCTTTACAGATTTCTGATCTTAAAATCAAGGGGCCAGATTCACATACACTTAATATTGCGCTGCATAATCGAAATACTCTACGCTGCTGTATTTTACCAGGCTCTACCCTGAATTCTGGTAGATTTTTGCCGTACGCTATGGCGGCGTAGTCTATTTCTCGCCGCGTAATCGAAATACGCGATTAGGGGCGTGAAGCATTTAAATTAAGCGCGTCCCCGCGGCGATCGAACTGCGCATGCTCCGTTTAGAAATTTCCCACCGTGCATTGCGCGAAATCACGTCGTTACGTCATTCGTTGTTTGAGTAGCGTCGTTTACGAACATTCCTATTCCCGGACGACTTACGTAAAACATAATAGAAGACGTCGGAAAACGTAGAAATCGGACGCGGGATACGACGCCATACTTAACATGGGCTGTCTAATATTTAGAGCAGCAAAAGCTGGTATGGGTGTTACGCAAAAAAAAGATAGACCTAAAGGTTGCCGTAAGAG